>APFE030242284.1:106740-122487 GCA_000404065.3 Pinus taeda
GTTCTTTGAAGCGGGACAAGTGAGGAAGGAGTGACAAAGATCTGTCAAAGGGGAGAGGAAACAAGCAAGGAGCCAAGCGAAAGACTGAGGTTGGTACTCTCTACTTCTCTCTCATCTACTTCTCATAAAGGAAAAGAAAAGTAACTTTAGTATGTTTGTTTCTAAGATAGCTACCCATCTTAGTGGGAATAACAGCTCTAAATGGACACTAGTTTTCCTAATAACAATGTCCTACACAGTGATGGGGAGAGTATGGTACTTGGACTCGGGTTCATCGTTCCATGTGACAAACAATACAGATTTTTTAAGTGACGTGGAGGAGAAATATTTGCATATGCACATTGATATGGGGGATGACAAAAGGTATAGAGTGACTGATATTGGTGTAGTCACCTTTTAGAGGGAATTAGGCTCCCAGCCTGAGGCTTAAGGATGTGATGTTCATTCTGGGCCTAAAGAAAAATCTTATCTCTATTGCATTTTTGGAAGACCATGGTTATGATGTGATCTTAAACAAAGGAAAGGCATCCCTCAGACATGTATCAATGGGACAGGTGAAGAAAATCATGGTTCACACAAAGAAACTATACAAACTAGATGTGGAGGATTGTGATGAACTGAGCACAAACGCAGAGAAGGTGCAGCGCCGCAATGTAGGTGAATTCTGGCATAGAATACATGGCCATTTACATCATGGTACTTTGAAGATCATGCAACAAATAACAACATGCCTCCCTAAAGGAACACTTGAGCAGCAGTATGTGTACAAAGGATATACTTCGGGGAAGTACACAAAATCCACATTCCATGATCAAGACAACAAAGAACATTCAATCCTTGAAAGGATCCACTATGATGCCTATGGAACTGCCTAAACAACCTCCATTATGTAGGAATTAGGTTTTATATTTTCAAATGCTCATGAACTTTTAATCTAAATCACAAGACACAAATCTACACTATTTCTCTACGGAAATTAATTCACATTTTAGAACAAAAAATTCAGACATGCAAGAAGGAATAACACACATGCAACAAGTATTTTTATCAGGGGAAAGAAATCTCCAAAAAATCCCAATGTTTCTTGCATTCATAAAATGAAATAGAGATGTATTGCAATTTCTTTGGTCAACTAAGCTCACCCTACAAGTGCACGACCTATCTCTCTTCTCACTGAAGGCCTCTGACCCAGACTTAGTCAAATTTTTCCTAGGATTGAGCTCTTATTTCCTTGCACTATTCCTTGAGGTCTTAGCCCTATTATTTAGGAAAATTACTTCAATTGAACTGGGAAATTCCTTTATGGTAATCATCTAACTGCATGCAAGAATTGTACACTCAAGACTGGTCTACAACTAATGTTATACTTCCTTAGAATCTCCACCTCAACTGGGTAACTTGAATTCTATACATGCACTAGCTAATTTGGGTTTATTGATCAGCTAACTAGATGATCACTTAGTTTGATTGAAGTCCCACGGCTTAAATGACCTTCCACTAGTTCCTCCAAAATTTAGAGCTAGTTTATCCGCAAACGACTTGAGATAACTGACCTTGATTACTACAAATTAGCAATCACATATGAAAAAATAAAATCTAACTCCTTCAACTCAAACTTACTGAGTAAATTGGTGACACAAGCCATGTCACACAAGTCGACATCATCCAAGTTGTTCGCTGATGCGGAAAATAAAATTTTCTCAATTTAATCAAGGAAAAATAAAATTGATAATTTCTTGCTGCATTTTTCAACACTCCCTCTTAGCAAGAAAAAGATTACCATCCATCCCTATATTGCACCTATGAATCTCAACTTCCCTCTTGAGAAGGCCTTTGTCAAAATATCAGCATCTTGTTCCTCTGTCAGAATGTACTGCAAGAAAATTATGTCTCTGTACACAGTCCCATAAATGGTGATAATGAATATATATATGCTTGGATCGATTGTGAAAAATGGGATTTTCAGAGAGCTTCATGTAAATTTGATTATCACAGTAGATCACATTTGGATCCATCATCTGACCAAACAATCCAACAAGTATATTTCTCATCTAGATTTCCTTACATGTTGCTTAACTAGCAAACATGTATTATGCTTCTGTTGAGATGAGTGCCACAGATCTTTGCTTCCTGTTGTACAAAGAAATTGTTGCAGACACAACACTAAGAATTCCACTTGATGTACTCTTTCGATCTGATGGACTCCTTGTCCAATCTGCATCTATGAATCCACATAGATTCACCACCTCTATCCATTTGTACCATAGTCCAAACTAGGTAGTGCCTCAGAGTTACCATAGGATATGCTTATTTTCCCTCCAAAGTAATTTGGTTTGCCTATCCATAGCTTGGCTCAACTAGTTGATTGCATATCACATATCTGGTTGTGTGTTCACAAAATGCATTTGTGAACCCACCAACTTCTGATAAACAGTGACATCCACTTCCTCACCTGAAGTGGCATCCTCTTTCCTCCAGTTGGTCACTAGAGGTGTCTCCATGGGTTTGTAACTTTCCATGCAGAATCTCTAAAGTATCTCATTGGCATATTTTCCCTCAGAGACAAACATTTTCCCATCACCTTTCCATACTTCCAATCTAAGAAAGTAGTGCATGAGACCCATTTCCTTCATTTCAAACACTCTTGCAAGGTCCTCCTTGTAATATCTAATCAGTTACTCATCATTAGTTGAAATCAATTTATCAACATATAAGACAATAATCAAAAATTTACCTTCTATCAAGATAAGATAGAGGTTTTCATTTATTCAACTTTTGGTTAATCCCAAATCGATGAGGTGGCTATCAATATTGGTGTACCAAGAAAAATGTGCTTGCTTCATACCATGCAATGCTTGCTTGAGTCTACACACATGAGACTCCCGATACAAGTCTCAAAGCCTTTGATATACACCTCCTCATCAATAACTCCATTGAGGAATGTAGTTTTGGCATCCATCTAGTGGATCTTCCACCCCATCTATACAACTAGAGAAAGAATTGATCTAATGGATGAGTACCTTAATACAGGAGCAAAGGTCTCCTCATAGTCAATCCCCTCAATTTGACAGTACCCCTTGGAAACAAATATGGACTACATAGTTTTCTATACTTTTGTTTACTTGAAGATCCATCTTGAACCCACAACTAATTTATCTGCTAATCTTGGGACCACTTCCCAAACAATGCTCTTTACAATGGATTTTTATTCTTCCACCATTACATCAACCCACACAGGATATTCTACTGCTTCCTCAAAAGAGGATGGCTAAGTCTCTACAAGCTCAGTCATTAGAGTCATGTAGCCAGTTTACTGATATGGTGACCTTCTCTACCTGTGATGATTTGATGGAGCACCCACATTCTCCCTCGCATATTGCACAAGTCTCTCAGCTTCCCTAGTCCTTTTCCTTCCTTTTATGGATGGTTTTGCTTGAGTGGTTGTCTCCATTCTCTACTCCTCAATTTTTGGTTGCTCCACAGCTTCCTGAGGTTTCTCCTTTGGAGCTAAAACCTCCTCTTCTAGTGGGATCTGAAGCTTCCTCTCAAGAGAGCATGGCATGACTTTGTCTTTATCAAAATTTACATCCCTTCACAAAAATTTCATTTTTAGGGATGGTAAGTACACACGCTAGTTGTGGGGAGTTTTTGTGTAACCCACAAACACCCTCAATTCTATTGTCAGCTCTAGCCTCTTCCTTGATTATTTGGAGACACTGCAGTAAACAAAGGCTCCAAAAATCCTGAAGTGCGACACATCAAGATTTCTCCCCGAGAAAGCCTCCTCCAATGTAATGATGATAAGAATCTGATGAGGAATCTAGTTTTGTAAATACATTGTTATGTTGAATGCCTCAGACCATAAATGCAAGGTAGGCCTTGAGCATGCAACATTTTTCTCATTGCTCACAATATGCTATGGTTCTTTCTCCCAACCACGTTATTTTGTTGTGGTTTGTGGGGTGTTGTCAACTCTCATCGAATGCCTTCTTTTGCATAGAAATTTTTAAATTCATTCGACATGTACTCACCTCCATTATCACTCCTAAGAGCCTTCACCTTCTTTCATGTTTATTTCTCAACCATTTCCTTGAATTATATGAACTTGGAGAATGTCTCATCCTTCTTTTGCATGAAGAAGATTCGACACTTTTGTGAGAAGTCATCAATAAAAATCACAAAATATTTTTGCCTCACAGTGGAGGCTGTCGAGAAAGGTCCATAGGCATCAGAGTGGATCCTTTCAAGGAATGCATGTGCTTTGTTATCCTGATCATGGAATGTGGATTTTGTGTACTTCCCCAAAGTACATCCTTTCTATACATCTTGCTACTCAATTTATCCTTTAGGGAGGCCTATGGTCATCTACAACATGATCTTCAAAGCATCATGATGCAAATGACCAACTATTTTATGCCAAAGTTCACCAACATCATGAATTTGCACCTTCTCCACATTTGTGCTCAAATGCAACATAATTCTTCACATCTAGCTTCTATAGGTTCTTCAAAAGAACCCTGATCCGCTTCACCTGTCCCATGGCTATGTGTGTTAGAAATTAATTTCCTTTGCTAAAGATCACATCATACCAGGGTCTTCCAAAACTATAACAGAGACAAGATTTTTCTTTAGGCATGGAACAACCATGACATCCTTGAGCCTGAGGGGGGAGCCTAACTCCCTTTGAAAGGTGACTATACAAATCCTGATTACACTATACCTTTTTCCATCCCCCATATTGATGTGCATCTACAAATATTTCTCCTCTAGGTCACTAAAAAAATCTCTATTGCCCATCATGTTGAATGATGAACCTGAGTCCATGTACCACACTTTTCCCATCACTGTGTTGGTCATGCATGAAATGAGGGTAAATTCAAGCTTGAACTACAAAGCCAAAGATTCACCTACTTCTCCTCCTAAGGTATTCTTGCTTTCCTTCTTGTGTGGACACTTTGTGGCATAGTGCTCAAATTCATGACAATGGAAGAATTTATTTTTTGAAAAAACTTTCTTCTTGACCCCTTGACTGGATTCTAGTTTAGAATGGGATTTCTTCACTTTTCCCTTCTTTTCCTTTCCATATAATGCAAATTTTTCTTCATCCTCACCCTTGGATGAAGTCTGATATTTGGTATTCTCCCTTATTTCCTCTAGTACCAAATCATACCACAAGTGCTCCCAACTTAGTAGTTTCTCCTTCCCATTCACCGAATATTGATAGCTATCTCATCTCTTGGGAAGGTCTACAAGGGCTAAGGTTACCAAGTCTTCTTCAAGGGCATTAACACTGACCCGGCTAAGTTCATCACAACACTGTGTAAAATTTCTCAAATACTACACAATTGTGTCATTCTTCTGCATCTAGATACTTTGAAGTTTATCCTTGAGTGCCAACTTCTTGTGGTCACTAATATTCTCAAAGAATTCTATCAATTCTTTCGACGTCATGAATGGAGCTTCTTTTCCATTGATTTTCAATAAAATATGATCATGTACTCCCTCCAATATGATTCTCCTTGCCTTGGCTACATCTTTCTTCCACTGAGAAATGTTATGGGCATCAAAAGCTTAAGGTTTTGCAAGATCTGTCTTGATGTATTCTAAAAACCCATTTACATCCAATAGTTCCTCCATGCGGTCTTTCCATGAAACAAAATTACAGGTGCCTTCCATGGCATACTCTAGCCTTAGTCCATTGAATGCCATCTTCTCAGCTCTGAAGAAATCTTGCTACATTGATCTTCAAATTCGAACCTATGAGAAACAACTTCAAATTTCTTGCTCTAATGTGAATCCAACTCTAATACCAAGTAGAAATTAAGTTGTATATTTGAAACTACTCATGAAGTTTTAATCTAAATCACAAGAAATGGATCTACACTACTTCTCTGTGAACATTAATTCACAATCTAGAACAAAAATTTTAGACATGTAAGAAGGAATATCACACATGCAACAAGTAATTTTATCTGGGGAAAGCAATTTGCTAAAAACCACAATGCCTCTTGCATTAATCAAATTAAATAGATATGTATTATAATTTCTTTGCTCAACTAATCTCACCCTGCAAGTGCATAACCTATCTCTCTGCTCACTGAAGGCCTCTCACTGAGACTTAGTCAAATTTTTTCTTGGCTTGAACTCCTATTTCCTTGTGTTGTTCCCTGAGGAATTAGCCCCTATTATTTAGGAAAATTCCCTCAATTGAATTGCACAATTCGTTTAGGCTGATCATCTGACTACATGCAACACATGTACACTCAAGACTAGTCTACAAATGATGTTACCTTGCCTTGGAATATCCACCTCAACTAGGTAACTAGAATTCTTTTCATACACTAGATATTTTGGGTTGATTGATCAGTTAACTGGTTGATCACTTAGTTTGACTAAAGTCCCACTACTTAACTAACCTTCCACTAGTTCCTCCAAAAGTTAGAACCAGTTTAATTGAAAATAACTTGAGATAACTAACCTTGATTGCTACAAATTAGTAATCACACATGTGAAACTGAACTCTAACTCCTCCAACTTGAATTTAGCAAGTAAACTAGGTGACATAATCCATGTCACAAAAATTGACATCATCCAAGTTGTGTGTTGATGTGGAAATTCGATTTTTCTCAATTTGATCAAGCCAAAATCAATTTGAGAATTTATTGTTGCATTTTTTAACACACTACCAGGCAAAAATATTTTGTCATTTTTATTGATGACTTCTCATGGAAGTGATGGATCTTCTTCATGTGAAAGAAGGATGATACTTTCTCCAAGTTCACCGAATTTAAGGCACTGGTCGAGAAAGAAATAGGAAAGAAGGTGAAGGCTCTTATGAGTCATAATGGAGGTGAGAACATGTTGAATGAATTAAAAAAAAATTGTACAAAAGAAGGAATTCAACAAGAGTTGACAACACCCCACAACCCACAGCAGAATGGGGTGGCTAAGAGAAATAATTGTAGCATTATGGGAGTGTTGAAGCCTCAAAAATCGTTGGTACAACATCGGGGAAAACCACTCGGTCCAGACCTTGGTTAGCAGCTCCTTTTACGTTTGGTGTAGTGGCTCTGACTGGGGATAATGGGACCAACTTCCCAAAAGAGATTTAGATAGTATTGATGGGGTGATATATGATGTAACGGGGGAATGATTGAGCTAAGTGTAATCTAATCTAAACTACTAAACACATGCATGTATGCTATTTTAAACACTATTTAACTATAAATATGTCTGAGAATAAAATAAAGTATGCAATCTACAATAATGTCCTATAGAAATTGGTAATAGAGATCATTCAAATACAATAAGAAGTGAAATCATTTAACAATAATCGTTTTGGATAAATAGTTAAAAAAAACGATTGTGAAAGATATATCACATATAAAATGTTCATGTATTCAACATAAAGTTAAAGCCAACATCATACAAAAGTGCAATAATGCTAACCATAATTCAAACTTTCATACATAAAACAATTGAACGAAGAATTATTTCCTGATACATAAATAAAAGAAAATCATAAGATAAAAGTACCATATATCATAAGTCTTGCTCATGTGTTTCAGCAATATTAACCTAATTCCAATCAATACAACATAATCTAAGAGTAAAAAAGTGCATTTTAGTAGAGCATGCTATATATTTAAAAGAAAATAGATCATATTCCATTCATTCCATCAGAACCTCCTCAAAGGTCTAGAAGTGCATGTTTTGAAGAATGTTTTTGATAAAATTTATGGACCCCTCTCTAAATGCATGAGAGAGGTTTCAATACTAAACTATAGGTCCTAAAATAGATTATTACAAAAAGTAGTTGACGAGGTTAAAACGACCTTCCTCAAATCATGCGAAAAAAAACTAAAATAAAAATAAAACTAAGTGACTAACTCCTTTGCATTTGATCTTTGAGATCGCAAATATTTGTCATTGGCTGAAGCTGCGTTAGTTTGATGATTATAGATTTCAACTGCCCAACAAATATATCATTTGTTAGTGTTGGCACCATCTTTTGTGTGGAGGTAGTTAAGCATCACAAGGTCATCCACTAGTTGTATGGTTTGAATAAGAATTTCTAGTATGCTTCCCAGCTTAGCTTGCTCATTTTTATGTTCACCTCCTCCTTTTCCTTTGTTGCCTACCTCCACTGGTGCACTAATTGTTTGGAATTCGGAAGAAATCCTGGTATAGACATTGCAACTAGGTTGGCGGCATGTAGATTTTCGTCGATGGCTTCAATGATGTTGTTTGCTGCTGTTGTTGTGACCATCATTGCCCTTTCTTCTTACTTGAGCCAAGAATCCTAGTCTGTGAACAAGATGTCTTTATGTGATACCTCTAGTTTTGGTAGATCAGCCTTCCTCCCATCTTTTGATTCTTGCCAGGTGATAAAGTCAAAAGTCCTTTTATGGATTTCGTCATACTCAAGCCTCGTGTTGACAACTTGTCTTGTTAGCTTATCATTGATCTCACAATAAGGACTTATTTGCAAGATTTTCTGGCATATAACTTCCTTTTGCTGCATTAGTTGGGAGATAAGATTGAGCTCTTCTTTTATGAACTCATCAATTTGGGGATTTTCTTTATACTTATTTGTCATAGCTTGTATCCGTGAATCATTTTCTTCTAGGTTGGCCTAATGTTGTATTTACATTTATTCAAATTCCTGCTGGAGCTTGGCTACTTGTAACTATGCATTTTGGTTAGATTTCTCCTAAACTAATTGTTGTTCCAATAGCATAATATTTTGTTCTTTTTCTCTAAGCAACATTTGGACCTCTTTTGTTTTATCAATAGTTTTTGTAGCATAGGATCCTGCAAATTGTGATAGTCTCGTAAGGTTTTCAAATGTGTCCATGGGCGAGTCTTTTTAGACAATGTCCATTGGTTCATTGTCGGGAGTCGTAACAGCTACAGCATCTAGCTTTCTTTTCTTCCTCTACCTTTCAATGACAACTTTGTGGGTAGGGCTATAAAACACATCTAATGGAGGAGTGTCCTCAATTCATAAAATAATTTCTGAAGTGGGGGTGGCAGGAATGAGCTCTACATCCTGAGTGCCTACATTTTTCTCCATTGTTATTTATTGAGTTTATTTGTGTTGTGGAGTCTGTATCTCAGATGTTTCTTCCTCTGTGCGGAGCTTCTTATTGAAATGATCCCATTCTTCTTCTAAATCAGTAACTGGGGGTTTTTCTGACTGAGTGAAAGTAGAGTGAATTTCAACCTGTCTCTTTGCCAAGGTTTTCTCAGCTACTTTCTCTATAGTTCCAGTTGTGTCCCTTTCAGACTCTTTATTTTTATTTCCCCCATTTTGAGACTGTTGCTCTGAGTGCTCTAACTCATGAGTAGATCTCTCCTGGGTCTCTACTTCAGAATCTTCTTTGGAAATTTCTCTAGAGTTGTCCTCCAAGCTTACACTAGGATTTGGCTCCCTTATTGGTTCAATCTGTAGCAGGTGTAATGGGACCTTCAATAATCTCCTCTCTATATATTCACAGAAAGATTCAACATCATCTGGAGCAAAAAGTAGTGATGCCATATGCATCACATATGAAAATGTCTCCTTTTGTAGGAAGATGTCATTGAAGGCATCTTTCCCATGGGTGAATGGTTTCACTTTCACCATAGTAGTGAAGTCCTTGGCAGTGCCATTTGGGTCATACTGCCTTCCTCAGAATGTAGCTAATTTCAGAGATTTCATAATCTCTGCGTCTTTGCATGCATGTCCAAAATCATGTAGTGCATACGCACCACATTGCAATGGAAATGTAGGCCAAATGGCCTTTTTCTGTTCTTTCAACCCTTTTCTCAACCCACCTTCCCCTGCCGTTTGGTAGGCTATCTCCCTAGAAATTAACTTGTTGAGGAAATAGTATGGGAGGACATGCGGTGAAGCAATGGTCCAAAATAATCTGATATAGGTAAATGTCTCTTCCCCAAACCATCTAGCTGTAGGTAAGATATCCACTTTAGCTTCTTTAGAAAACCTAGGGGTGGTTGTGTTGTAGACTTGTTTGTGGATGGGCAGCATAAATCCTTGACAAATCTTGTAAAAATGGGGGTGAAACTAAGATTCCCACAAACTCATATGGTACACATGGATAGGAAGCAGGTCTTTCACTTCCATCCCATAATAGGAAATTTGGAGCTAAAACAAATTGCGTCCATTACAAAGGCACTCACAAAAAATGGGGGATAAACCCTTAAAGAGGGAATCCTCTTTCTCCTATACTCCATAATGGATTTCACCAAATTATCAAACAAAATTTGTGCGCAATTCATTATTGTTGCATTCACAGCTGCATCTATTAATGGCATCCACTCTGGGGAAAATTTGGTACTATCGGGTTTGCCGAATAATCTACATAGCATGGTTGCTACAAAACTATAAGGGGGAGAGATAGATGTTGTAGAATACATACCCATCTTATCCCATTTGATCTTGCTTTCATTTTCTATCCAGGCCCATGTGACATCTACCTAGTCTTCATTCTCCTTAGAAAATTTCTCGAGGAACTGTTTATTGTAGAAATTATATGGCTTTGGTAAATTGTACATAAGCCGCAGGCTGTCTGGTGAAAAATATCCCATACCCTCTTGCCTATTATTCTTGAACTCTTCGTCTGAGACGTCCACCACATCAATTATCCACTTAACCATATCTATATATGGAATTATCTTCAACCTTGCGGCTATGTGGTGTAGAAACAAGCATGCTGACTCGCAGAAGGAGGCGTCGAAGGAAACATGAGCATCGGTTGTGGCCTTTGCTACCAAAGTCCTTGGCTTCTATTCTCCTAACAAAACATACATATTTAGTATTAGAGAATAGAGGGGTCATTTCTGATTTTATAGATGCGACTGCCTTTCCCCTCTTTTCCATTGCTCCTAACGACTCTTGATCCAGGTTTTTCGTGAAAATGGAGCAAAGCAGAAGCTATTGGAGAGACACAAGTAAGAATGAAAATAAGACTGAATGATACAGATAGCCTTGAAAAGGTGAAAAGAAAGGATTTTTAATTAAATGCAGATGAGAATATATCGTATCATGTCGAGCCACTTTTCAAATGTAAATGCCATCAACCATTACTAAATTCCCACTAATGGTTCCTTATCTCTAGCTTTATTGCTCATTAATGTTTTGCATCGTAATTTGGGAAATAAACTTTTAGGTTGGTGAGCTTTAGCTACGAGACTGCTTGATTTTTCGATTGCGATGCAATATCGCAAATCGCATTATCACATTTTTTTTGTGAACTTTCTCTTAAAGTTCCTTTGGTTTCTACGGGATGCGAAATGCGGGACGTTATTTATTGTTTTTAAAGCATAGCTTGTTTGATGGGTTTTTACATTATAAATACTTTTTATTTTTGCAGTGGACTTAAGTGTTATTTTATAACATGGTTTTCAATTTGGTTTGGGCTTTTATCTCATTTCACAATATCGCATGGTTGGTAAGGTTTCAAACATTTCTTGAGTATTTCTGATGTGATGCAATAAGGTTGACCATGTCATCACAATATCGCATTTCGCATGGTTCAACATACTTTGTGGGGGTTGATGAGCCACATAAATGGGTAATTATATGGGCTCATTTTACCTCTTAACCTAGTCAAATCAACCATTCTCTTAGCTTATTGTATGATTTTCTGATTATATTTATGCTTATGGAGTGAGTTGAGTTAGTTATGATGCCATGTGGTCTAACATGTGTTTAATGCATATTATTGATGAATTTCGAGGTAAAAGTCAAGGATCCAGTGGACAAAGGAGAGGACCTATGGGAGGGAATCCCCCTCATTTATTACTCATCACTTTGAATTCCCCTTCATTCATCTCGAAGTACAAGCAGCCGAATCATGCACTAGAAGGGAGCAAGTGGAGGATCACTAATGATTATCTCCAGTTTTGGGAGCCAAGCCTCCCTGATTTTAACGAAGCTATTGGTAGCTTCATTTGTATAAGTATAGAGGCCTAGGGCCTCACTAGGGTCAGATTTTTGCTGTATTTTTGCTTATGTAAACTCTGCTCCAACTTCGAGCTTATTATTTTGTGATACTCTCATGTAATCTTGTTATTATTTTGATAATAAATATGGAATCCTTTTTCATCTAGCACTAAGTTTCCTTAGAGGGCTGAAGCTCTTGGGTTAGGGCCCAATCCAAGCAACCAACCTACTCTTTACTTGTATTTGTATGTTTTATTTCAGTTGGTAGATTAGGTTGCTGTTAGATGTATTTCTTTTATGGTTAAGAATAGGTTGCTTTTGATGATTCAGTAGTTTGCTTCCATTTGTGCCTTCTATAGCAGGTTAAGTAGTGATAAAGAGAAGATTCAAAAGGCTAGCAATAGTGCCTTGGCCTCTCTTCCTCCCGTTGGGACCATGATTTGAGGCAAAGACCCTCTTGCTACCCCAAAAACATAGATTTTTCTCATTCATAGGACTTCTAGTGTTTGCAGCTTTTTAATAGGTTAATAGTCCATTTTTTTTTGCTTCAGATATTCTTCATCATGCTCACTTCTTTATTTGAAATATTCTTCCTTCATGCTTTCCTCTCTTGCAACATTTCTCAGCATTTCCTTTCATAGATCATAGTTTAGACTAGTTTGATCAAAACTTTGTTTTTTTAGATGCACTCATTTCAATGCTTGTTTGATCTTATTGGCTGAATGTCAGTTCCTTCGCAGTAGAATCTCTTCTAGTAGTAGGCCAGCTTATCAGCCATCCCATCCTCCATATGATCCATGCCCTACAGGTCACCCAAATCTCACCTCAATTCTTCCTTAGTTTCCTGCATTTTCCATAGAACTTCTTCCTCTCTCCTGGTGATTCTCGGTAGAACCTAGGTGCCCTAACACCTCATTCTAACCTTCATCCACCTTTTCCACCCACTCTCACACCCTCAAAATAGTGAAAACTGCTCTCAGCCTCCTCTTGTAGGCCTCTTGTAGAACGTTGTTTTTCCTCCTGTAGATTTCCTGTGTCCTCCTGTAGACTTTCCTATAGGCTTCATTTTGAAGGCCGAGTGTGGGAAAAGCCTCCAGAAGGCCACCTAAGACCTCCTAGGACCCATCCACACCATCCTACATCCTCTCAAGTCCCAAAACCACCCTTCAGCACCACCTATTCATTGCCACATTCACACACTATAAATTACATGCATGTCAAATTCACATAAAAATACATAAAAATCCAAAAATATGTTTTTTGCTTATTTACTTCCAAAAATAACATAGTTATATGTTGTTTACTTCCTTGAATAAGTAATTTCATTCCTTTCATGGTTTTCATAGCACTTTCTGCAAAAATAGAATTAGTTGGTTGATTAGGGTTCACTAGTTTTGCTTCACATTTCAGTCCTTTTTCTTTTTGTAGTTAGAATAACATCTATTTTTCTTTCCTTTCATCACATATAGAGCTTCTTCTGGAATCCATAGAAGTTGGCTCAAGCTCCTAGGGATCTTGCGGCGGCTAACCAAGTGACAACCTGCAGTGAGAACTAGTACTTGTGCATATAGCACCAACGCTTCCAAGTTTGTTATGAACTACCAGGTTGATAAGAGTAAAGTAGGCAGCCTAGGAGTTGCAGCATTATTGCTACAATACTAGTGCTCACCACCTTTTAGCGTCGTTGTCGGGGAAGCATCAGAGTATTCTGTGATTACTGCTTTCTTCTATTTCTTATTGCAATATTCTGCTAATAGTTTATTTAAGCAAAAGTAGACTAGTCCTTTCTTTTCTTTCAAGTTCTGCATTTCCTTGCTTTCCTTTTCAATTCTGCAAATTTCGTTTCAGCAAAAGTAGACTAGTCATTTCTCTTGCTTCAGTTCAGCACTTCCTTGCTTTCCTCTTCAATTCTGCAAATTTCATTTCTGCTAGTTGCAATTTGTTTTGTTCAATCACAATTTCAGTTTCTACAAGTACTCTCAGTGTGGGGAAAAATAAACAAAAACCAACCAAAAAGGATTTCCTTTCATGCCTCGTAGGAATAGACATAACTCAGGAAAAAATTTTCCCAACGCCCCCACTGCTTCACAGCCAACCTTCTCTCTTCTTCGATGGTTGTGATCAAGAAGAACCCTTAGGTGAACAGCCAGACATATTGGAAGAACCTATAGGGGAAGAAGAAGAAGAAAACATTCCTTTTGAGCGAATGGTTGAAAACAAAAATTCTGGGGGCAATACCTTTTCCTCCAACTCATCCATTAAAGGTGAAATTTGAAACATGATGGAAGACTTTAAGAGTGAGATGCTGCAGATTCTTGCCATGCAAATGGATACCTTACATATCAAAAGAAAACAAGATGAAGTAGAGAGGGCTTTGGCCATGTTTTTCCCTAGATGCACTAGGAGGCATCCCAGGAATGAATGCCCATTGAACTCTATAGAGGTTTGTTCAATTTGTGAAGAAAATCATTCTATAGACAAGTGCTCATCCTTGCCCGAACGTAAAGCTGTATACCAAGGGGCTGAAGGAGCCACTGAATAGATCTATCATATAAACCAAAGGAGGCCACATGGACCTAGACCATATTTGTAGGGGATGCAAGGGACATCTCAAGCATACTACAACCCCAACCAAGTCACATCCGTACCTTCTTGGGGCCCCCTTGCTCATCCTTCCTGGTTCACACCTCCTCCTTGGTCCTTCACATCTCCATATCATACCCAACTAGCCACCCATTCATTTCAACCCTATGCTTAGCTGCAACCTCAGTGGAATGAATCTCATCAGGGGTGGAGGCCCCAATACATCTCTCTTCCCGCTCTTCTGCCTCCACCACCTGCCCAACCACAACCCCATCCACATCCATCTCAAATATACACTCTCACTCAACTACCTGTACCACCATTTCCAAACCCACACATTGAAGTAGCTCAACCCATTTACAATTCTAAGGTACAAAACTTCCAAACAACTCCTCTTGAGCTCAATGGTATTCACCATAGCTTAAGAAGAGTATTGCAAAAAAGAGATTATATTGATATCATTGAAGGAGCACATCCAAAAGAAGAAGATTCAAAAGAGAAGATCAAAGAACCATGGCTTGAACTTGATGAAGAGAAGACATCAAAATCAGAGATCGAGAGAGCTCCCTCATCGTTACCATTAAATCCTCCATGTATTCAAGAGAAAAATTAGCAAAAAGAGGAAGATGTAAAGGTCATGGTAGAAGATGTTATGAAACCAGCTCAAGAAAAAGATAGAAAAGATAGATCAACGCCTTGAAATTTAGCCTCTTCGAGGGGGAAACCTCCTTTACATTACATAAATGAACAATTCTTGGATGATACAAATGAAAAGACCTCCTTTCTATATACGAGTCTAAGGGGTCATAACATAATCAGAGCCGACATAACAATAATAATGTAAGGGCACAATAATAACAATAGTGGGCTTCTATGGGGTACAATAGTAACAATATGAGCACTACGTGGGTACATCAATATAATAAGTGGGCTGTAATAATAACAATAAAGGGTTACACTAGTTATATAGGGGCCTAACATGCCCCTCTCCTTCAAAAAGCGTTGTCCTCAATGCTTGAGTAGTTCTTGATGCTTTTGTATAAAATTATTGTCCTCCCATGTGGAATCTTCAGTGGGTATGTTCTTCCACTTGATGAGATACTCTGAAATTGATCACTTTCGTAGTTGTTGGGTTCTTGTTTCTATGATTGCTCCAGGTTCCAATATGATTTTTCCTTCCTCTTCAATTTCTGGCAATATTGTTTGAATTGGGA
>APFE030242284.1:124771-150583 GCA_000404065.3 Pinus taeda
TATCCTCTTCTTTTGATGATTCTTGATCCTTTTCCTCCTCCTCTTCATATTCTATGTAAAATAATTTCTTCTCAACACACTTATGACCTTTAGTGCATTTGCTATCACAATTATAACAAAGTCCTTTTTCTCTTTTTTCTTCCAATTGTTGTGGCGTAACCCTTGTAGGTTGTGGAAGGCTAAGAGAAACAACACTTCCATCTTTATAGTTGTGAATGGTATGCTTCATAATTTTGCTTTCCACTATGTCACAAAGCCCTTTTACTCTTTCCAATTGTTGTGGTGTTGCTCTAAAGAAGGTGTTGCTCTTTGTATCCTCGTAATGTGCTATCATTTCCTTCGTGAAAATTGACCACGTAACAAGTTTTTTACGAGAACAAATCCCTTCATAGTGGTACACCATGTAGATCAAAATATTTCTCCATTTGAAGTATCCAATTTACCGGATCCTTCCCATCAAACTTCCTCATCTTGCATTTTTCTTGATTTTAGGAGCTCGATCTTGAAATGAGTGTAGCTATATACTTTCAGATCTTTAAGTTCTAAAATTGTGACCTATAGTACCCCTCTACATCCTTTTTTCAATGCCATAAGTCTGATCCAAATTGGATTCTACAAGAAAGAGTTATGCAAAATCTCCCACAGTGACGTGATTATAGAATAGTTTAGTAGAGCAAACTTGTACGACGTGCCACGAGTCACTGTTTCGACCTTTGGCTCTGAAAAATATATAGAAGAAACTAAATTCTGTCCTCTTTCTGTACCTTCTTATGAAATTTCAATCTGATGCTCAGAGAGAAAGTTATGACGATTTTCCCTAGGTCACCTCTTTGGAATGAAAATCAGGAGTCTGCAAAAAAGACTAACTTCCTCCGATCATATCTCCGCAAATATAGTGTAAAAAGCTCTGAAATTCGGACCCGAGATTCAACGTGATTTCTTCTCAAATAGTTTTTTTTTTAGCTTTTGAAACCTCATAGAAAACATGTTATAGTGAAAATTCCATGGTGACCTGTTTGGAGCAGTGAAACCCTAGAATCCAAATCTCTGATACCAAATGTTATGAAACCAGCTCAAGAGAAAGATAGAAAAGATAGATCAACGCCTTAAAATTCAACCTCTTCGAGGGGGAAACCTCCTTTACATTACATAAATGAACAATTCTTGGATGATACAAATGAAAAGACCTCCTTTCTAATATATAGAGTCTAAGGGGTTAACAATAATTAGTCCGAATAACCAATATAAGTAAGGCATAAAAAAACAAAGTGGGCTTCTATGGGGTACAATAGTAACAATATGGGCACTACGTGGGTACATCAATATAATAAGTGGGTTGTACTAATAACAATAAGGGGTTACACTAGTAATATAGGGGCCTAATAGAAGAAGACATGAAGAATGGTCCAGATCAGCAAAAGGACCAAGGACATCACAACTATATTGAAATAAGGTTCCAGGCAGTCACTAAGTTGCAACATCACTCTCTTCCTCAACTATGCTTGATCATTTCAAAGTCAAATCATTTGGTCTCTGAAATCTAGGTACATGTCAAAGCATACATTTCAAGCGTCCACATCATTTTGTCTATCGTCTTGATGTGCACATGGCTCCATTTGAAGTATTCTTATACTTGAAAGTGATTTTGTTTTACAAATAGGGTAGGGTAGGAGGGAAAAAATGAAAAATAAAAGAAAAAATAAAAATCTAAGGTGAAAACCTCCTTGGAGGTGCCTCAGATTGGCTCATTGATTGAAAACCTCCATCAGGCGGTCAATGGGTTGGAAAGAAGAGAAAAGAGAGAAAAAAGATCCTAGGTGAAGACCTCCTTTGAGGCACCTAGGCAGACCTACTAGTTGAAAACCTCATTGAAGCGACTAGTAGGCCTAGAAAAAAGAGAAAAAATAAAAATCCTTGCTCCATGCATTCATGTAGTCTCCAACATCTGCAAGCAACAAGAACAAGTTGGTACCAAAAGGAAAATTGGTCAAGCCTAGTCAAAAGAAGTCAAATTTTGACTTTCTCCTACTTCTCTCAAATGCTCCAACAATGCCAAGGCCATGCCAATCCATCACCTTCATCTATTTTCACCATCCACCCATCATTCTCGAGCTTCTACCACTCATTTTCCTTGCTGTCCTAAAAAAAACACTACAGGATGCTCTGTTTTCCTATAGGATACAAAAATAAATAGAGAAGAAATTTGTTTTTTCCCTAACTTGAAAATTGTGCATCCATTTAAAAAATTGTTTCATGGGGAGTTGCATATGGATGATGGTAACATGCTCAAGAAATTTCAACAAATTCCAGTGCACGGTTACCAAGAAATTGGTCTCCATTACCTTCAGCCATTTTTGCATTTTCTCAATATCTGTGCATCCATTTAAAAAACTGTTTCATGGGGAGATACATATGGATGATGGTAACACACCCAAGAAATTTCAGCAAATTCTAGTGCACAATTTCCAAGAAATTAGCCTCCATCACCTTCATCCATTTTTAGTTTTTCTTGAGATCCATGCATTCATTGACCAACATTTTTCTATGAAGAGGTACATAATGATGATAGAAACATGCTCAAAAATTTTTAGGTCAATCTAGTCTACCATTTGGGAGTTATGGACAAAACAAGTCACTATCCTGCAAACCCATAGCAGCTAATCCCATAAACGTCCAGCACAAGTAGCAAGGGACAGCACATCCGAAGGATGAAAATGCACATGCAGCTCAGCTCCAGCAAAAGAAAAACTTACAAAAACACACAACAACACAGTATGCATAAATGGAAATGAAAGCATGCAATAGAGAAAGCCACAACACCTCACAACAAACACACTCAGATAAAAAACTAAGTCACTCTTTTGTTTGCATTTGTGTAATTAGAAGTCATGCAAAAGCAACAAGATGGTTAAGGTTGAACAAGGGAAAGGTGGCCAGTTAACTTGGCCACCTTCAGTTAGTTGACTCCACTTAACCGAGATGTCACCCACACGTGCGCACAGTCAACTCCAGCAAAAGATGCCAAGGACAGGTAGTGGGAGGAAGAGTTAACTCTTATGCAATAATGAGGGATGATTACGAGGATGGGCCATCATGACCACACAGGTGGAGACCAATGGTCCTAATCTGGGCAACGTACACCTTTCCAACTCAGCACTCATAACCGAAAACAACCATAAAAAAGGGGTAATGAGCACTCCTCCCCGAGCATTCTCACCACCTTTTCCTTCATTGTCTCCTCGTAACTCAGCTATAGTAGTCTCCTTGTGCCCTCGCAGCCTCATAATAACCTTCCTCCATCAATCTCTCCCATATTCTTGCTTTCAACATTTTCTACAGGAGCACTTATAGGAAATCTATAGGAGGGACATTAGGCTTCTTTAGGAGGGGCAGTGAGTCGTTTTGAAGGGAGAAAACACGATTTTCAGCACGATTTTCGGTCTGAAGAGGTATGTTTCATGCATGCCTCCTATTGCATATCAATATATGAAAGAAGTGGGTTCAATTTGAGGAGGAAATAAAGTCTTTAGGAGAGGAGAAAATACATAAAAAAAATTGCTTATTTAAAAAAAAAAAACACAATCTCCTCTATTTCTCTATTTTTCTCAAATTTCTTTGTCTCCACCTCCATATTTGGTTTTCCAAAAGAGTATAGACAATATGACAGGAGGGTTTATGAGAAAGGAGCCCACTAACTCCACTAGACTCCATGCACATCCTCAAGTTTCCCATTACCGTTGAAGACTCAACATCTGCCAAGGTGAAATAATCTCCTTCCAAGACACCTATAACATATGAAAGGGAGACTCCTAGATCTTCCACATGGAAGGAAAAGATGGTACTATAGGACCCAAAAAAAATCCTACAGGAGGCATAGATAATTCTATAGGAGACACTATCAAAACTACAGGAGACCCAAAAGCTTGAGAAAATGATGGAAGGACAACCACAGATAAAGAAGGAAGCAACAGAGCTACAAGAACTTGATCCCTAGCCTAGTCTTGCCTCCTATTACAATCTACTTGAGGGAGGAAGGATAATCCCGCAAAAATTTGCAATTCCACTATTCTTTGAATTAGAGAAAGAAAGAATAAGAACACATAGGTGGATGCAAATAGACAAATCCAAAGGAGTTGAGGATGTTGGCCATATGGAAAACAAACTCAAAGAAATGGGCAGAGAGTTGAGGACTCTCAGAGACAGGGAAGCAATTACAAGATGCCACCTTGAAACTAAAAATGAATTGTTAAGGAGGTAGCTGCAAGAGAAAGAGACTCAGTTGGCATGCATGGCCAGCTTATCTATGGAGACATTGCAATGTAGAACACCAGCAAAATCCTATGGCCTCTATCTTAAGGACCAATGGTTACAATTCCAGATAAAGACTTTGGCAAAAAGAGGTACAATGCCTTTCCAAGATTACAGGCAGTTTATGGATCTATGTGACCAAAGCACATCAGAGGATAAGGCAAATATGGCATAATTCTACCTACATAACATGGCCCTCATAGACATGAATGTGTGGGACCCCAATGCCAAGCTAGGGGGCCTGCAACTAATGCCCATGGCCTTATGGATGAACCATGAAGAGTTGAGGGCAACAGAATTAAAAATATTGATGATAAAAGAGAAAAATGAGCCATTAATGATAAGAGCTAAGTCATTAAATCCCATGACACTCATCAACACACACAACCTGCTTGCTGGTGACCCTCAGATTGCCCCTAGATATCTAGACAATCAGGCACAAGCCATTACACACTTTGAGGATATGCAAAGTCTACTTGGGGATGACTGTGTGCATGCATGCATGAGGACATGGAACACCTTACCACACAGTTTGTAGATCAGGGAATATCATTCCCCCATGAGGTTGATGGAGGCATTAAAAAGAGTGCCAATGTACAAGCGCTACATGCAGAGGCTGAAGGTCAACTAGATTGGCCTCAAATTGAGTCCCCCACTATTATTAGGCATGTTGGAAGGAAGAAGAAGAAAAGAAGAGGAGGAGAAGTGGGAAGAGATAGAGAGGAAGGGAGGATTCTATGACAAAGAAGAGTAGACCACATCAGAAGCTTGAGATGCTAGGGGGGCTACCAGGGCCATAAAAAATGAGGAGATGGACTAAGCTTCTCAGAGGATGAGAAACACCTTCAGTAGGGGGTGATGATGAGCCTCATAAATGGCTAATTATATGGGCTCATTTTACCTCTTAACCTAGTCAAATCAACCATTCTCTTAGCTTATTGTATGATTTCATGATTATATTTATGCTTATGGAGTGAGTTGAGTTAGTTATGATGCCATGTGGTTTAACATGTGTTTAATGCAAATTATTGATGAATTTTGAGGTCAAAGTCAAGGATCAAGTGGAAAAATGGTAGCAACAACTCGAAGTGGACAAAGGAGAGGACTTATAGGAGGGAATCCCCCTCATTTATTACTCCTCACTCCGAATTCCCCTTCATTCATCTCAGAGTACAAGTAGCTGAATCATGCACTAGAAGGCAACCAAGCAAGTGGATGATGACTGATGATTATGTCAAGTTTTGGGAGCCAAGCCCCCTTGATTTTAAGGAAGTTGTTGGTAGCTTCTTTTGTATAAGTAGAGAGGCCTACGGCCTCACTAGGGTTGGATTTTTGTTGTATTTTTTCTTATGTAAACTCTGCTCCAACTTCGAGCTTATTATTTTGTGATAGTCTCATGTAATCTTGTTATTATTTTCATAATAAAGATGGAATCCTTTTTGAGCTAGCACTGAGTTTCCTCAGAGGGCTGAAACTCTTGGGTTAGGGCCCAATCCAAGCACCCAACCTACTCTTTACTTGTATTTTTATGTTTTATTTTAGTTGGCGGATTAGGTTGTTGTTAGATATATTTCTTTTATGGTTAAGAATAGGCCGCTTTTGATGATTCAGTAGTTTTCTTCCATTTGTGCTTTCTATAGTAGGTTAAGAAGTGATAAAAAGAAGATTCAAAATGCTAGAAATAATGCCTTGGCCTCTCTTCGTCCCTTTGGGACCATGATTTGAGGCAAAGACCCTCTTGCTGCCCCAAAAACACAGATTTTCCTCATTCATAGGACTTCTAGTGTTTGCAGCTTTTTAGTAGGTTAATAGTCCAGTTTTGTTTTGCTTTAGATCTTATTCATCATGCTCATTTATTTATTTTCAGTAGTCTTCCTTCATGCTTTCCTTTCTTGCAACATTTCTCAGTATTTCCTTTCATAGATCATAGTTTAGACTAGTTTGATGCAAAATTCTGTTTTTTTAGATGCACTCATTTCATTGCTTGTTTGATCTTATTGGCTGACTATTAGTTCCTTTGTAGCAAAATCTCATCTAGTAGTAGGCTAGCTTATTAGGCATCCCATCCTCCATATGATCCATGCCCTACAAGTCGCCCAAATCTCACCTCAATTCTGCCTTACTTTCCTGCATTTTCCATAGAACTTCTTCCTCTCTCCTTGAGCAAACCCAATCATCTTCCTATCTCCTAGTGATTCTCGATAAACCCTAGGCACCCTAGCACCTCATTCCAACCTTCATCCACCTTTTCCACCCACTCTCACACCCTCAAAATAGTGAAAACTACTCTCGGTCTCCTCCTATAAGTCTCGTGTAGAACGTTGTTTTTCCTCCAGTCGATTTCCTATGTCCTCCTTCAAATTTTCTTGTAGGCTTCCTTTTGAAGGTCGAGTGTGGGAAAAGCCTCCAGAATGCCACCTGAGACCTCCTAGGATCCATCCACACCATCCTACATCCTCTCAAGTCCAAAAACCACCCTTCAGCACCACCTCTTCGCTGCCACATTCACACACAATAAATTACATGAATGTCAAATTCACATAAAAATACATAAAAATCCAAAAATATGTTTTTTGCTTATTTACATCCAGAAATAACATAGTTATATGTTGTTTACTTCCTTGAATAGGTAATGTCATTCCTTTCGTGGTTTTCATAGCGCTTTCTGCAAAAGTAGAATTAGTTGGTTAATTAGGGTTCACTAGTTTTGCTTTATATTTCAGTCCTTCTCCTTTCTGCAGTTAGAATAGCATCTATCTTTCTTTCCTTTCATCACATATAGAGCTTCTTCTGGAATCCATAGAAGTAGGCTCAAGCTCCTAGGGATCTTGCGTCGACTGACCAAGTGACAACCTGCAATGAGAACTAGTACTTGTGCATACAACATCGATGCTTCCAAGTTGTTATGAACTACTAGGTTGATAAGAGTAAAGTAGGTAGCCCAGGAGTTGCAGCATTATTGCTGCAATACTGGTGCTCACCATGGGTGAGAACTTTTTAAGTGGTGATATGCAATATGGGCTTCATTTTAATAGAAAATGCCTTAGGACCTAGTTTAAATGGAAAATCATAATAACATCTAGGTTAAGCACGATAATTCCTTTTGATCATTTTTCACGTGTTTTCCTCATTAATGAGTCTCTTGACACACTCGGTGATGCGCTATGCGTAAAGGTGAGTATTTTCTAGCTTTCAAAGGGTTTTGACTTGATATCTTGCTTTATTCCAAAAATTTAACAAGAAAATGCCTAAATGCTAAATTTTCTTTTTGGAAGGATTTTTTAAAGGTCCCTATTTATTAATAGAATATTAGCTATTATATTAACAAATGGGAAGTTTGTTGAATAGCACAATAGGGAGCAGCGAGGGCAATGTTGCATGATCAAGGTCTACCTCTGAATTTGTGGGCCAAGGCATGCAAAAAAACAATCTATTTGTAGAACAGAGTCCTCATCAGATTATGGGCATGGTTACACTAGAAGAGGCTTTCTTGGGGAGAAAGTCAGATGTGTCGCACTTAATGATTTTTGGAGCCTTTATTTACTTTCGTGTCTCCAAAGAATCAAGGAAGAAGCTATATCTAACAACAGAATTGGGGGTACTTGTGGGTTACAAAGAAACTCCCCACAACTACCATCTGTACTTGCCTCCCTCACATGAAATTTGTGTGAAGGGATGTAAAATTTGATGAAGACAAATCCATGTGATGCTCTCTTGAGAGGGAACTTTATATCCCACCAAAAGAGGATATTTTAGCTCCAAAGGAGGAGCCTCAGGAAGTTGTGGAGCAACCACAAATTGAGGAGCAAAGAGTGGAGACAACCACTCAAACTGAACAATCCAGAGAAGGCAAGAAAAGGAACAGGGAAGCTTAGAGACTTTTGCAGGATGCGAGGGAGAATGTGGGTGCTCCTTCAAATCATAGTAGGTAGAGAAGGTCACGATATTGCTACGCTAGCTACATGCCTCTAACAACTGAGCTTATAGAGACTAAGCCATCTTATTTTAAGGAATTAGTATAGAAACCTATATGGGTTGATGCAATGGTGGAAGAATATGAATCCATTGTAAAGAACAGTGTTTGGGAAGTGGTCCCAAGATCAACAGATAAATTAGTTGTTGGTTTTAGATGGATCTTCAAGTTAAAACATACAACAGATGGAAGCATAGAAAAATACAAGGAATAATTTGTGGCCAAGGGGTACTCTCAAGTTGAGGGGATTGACTATGAGGAGACCTTTTCTCCTGTAGCAAGGTACTCATCCATCAAATCAATTATTGCTTTGGCTGTACAGATGGGGTCGAAGATCCACCATATGGATATGGAAATAACATTCCTCAATGGAGTCTTTTAGTAGGAGGTGTATATCGAGCAACCAGAAGGCATCGATACTTTTTATCAGGAGTCTCATGTGTGTAGACTCAAGCAAGCTTTCTATAGCATCAAGCAAGCAACATGTGCTTGGTACACCAAGATCGATAGCTATCTCACCGGTTTGGGCTTCACCAAAAGTGAAGTGGATGTAAACCTCTATCATATCTTGGCAGAGCTGGTAAATTATTGATTACTGTCTTATATGTTGATGAATTGATTTTAGCTAGTGATGAGTAGCTAATCAGATCATGCAAGGCGGACCTTGCAAGAGAGTTTGAAATGAAGGACATGGGTCTCATGCACTACTTCCTCAAATTGGAAGTATGGAAAGGTGATGGGGAATTGTTTGTCTCTAAGGGAAAGTATGCCAACAAGATACTTCAGAGGTTCCACATGGACAGTTGCAAAACCATGGATACACCTCTAGAGACCAACTGGAGGAAAGAGGATTCCAATTCAAGTGAGGAAGTGGACGCTATTATTTATCGACAATTGGTGGGTTCATTAATGTATCTTGTGAACACATGACCAAATATGTGATATGCAGTCAACCAGTTGAGCCAAGCTATGGTTAGGCCAACCAAATTATTTTGGAGGTCAGCTAAGCATGTTCTACGGTACCTCAGAGGCACTACCTAGTTTGGACTATGGTACATACAGGCATAGGGAGTGAAGCTTTGTGGATTCATAGATGCGGATTAGGCAGAGAGTGCATCAGACCGAAAGAGTACATCAGGTGGAATTTTCAGTGTTGGGTCGATAGTTGTTTCCTAGTACAGTAAGAAGCAAAGATCTGTGGCACTCAGCTCGGTAAAAGTAGAATACATGGTTGCTAGTCAAGCAACATGTGAGGTGATCTGGATGAGAAAGATACTTTTTGGATTGTTTTCTTAGATGATGGATCCAAATGTGATCTATTGTGATAATTAGAGTTGTATCAAGCTCTCTGAAAATCCTAGTTTTCACAATCAATCCAAGTATATAGATATTCAATATCACCATTTATGGGACTACGTGGAGAGGTGGATAATGTTGTTGTAGTACATCTCAACAAAGGAACAAGATGTTGATACTTTGGCAGGACTTTGTGCAGAGGTGGATAATGTTGTTGTAATACATATCAACAAAGGAACAACATGTTGATATTTTGGCAAAGGCCTTATGAAGAGGGAAGTTTGAGTTCGAGAAGTGTAGGATAGGGGTGGTTGATAATCCCTTTCTTGTCGAGAGGGAGTGTTCAAAACTGTAGCAAGAAATTCTTAATTTGATTTCGACTTGATTAAATTGAGAAAAATCAAATTTCCACATGAGCAGACAACTCGGATGATGTTAACTTGTGTGGCATGGCTTGTGTCACCCAATTTACTCAGTAAATTCAAGTTGGAGGAGTTAGAGTTTATTTCACCATGTGTGATTGCTAATTTGTAGAAAACAAGGTGAGTTATTTCAAGCTATTTTTAGTTCAACTAGTTTTAACTTTTGGAGAAACAAGTGGAAGGTTAGTTAAGTAGTGGGACTTCAGCCAAACTCAGTGATCATCCAGTTAACTGATCAATCAACCCAAAATAGATAGTGCATGTAGAGAATTCGAATTATCCAGCTGAGGTGGATATTCCAAGGCAGTGTGACATCAATTGTAGACTAGTCTTGAGTGTACAGGTGTTGCATGCAGTTAGATGACCAGCCCAAGGAATTGCACAATTCAATTAGAGGAATTTATTAAATAATATGGGCTAATTCATTAAGGAACAATGTAAGGAAATAGGATTTCAAGATGAGGTAAACTTTGACTATGTTTGGGTCAGAGGCCTTCAATGAGTAGAGAGATAGGTTGTGCACTTGTAGGGTGAGCTCAGTTGAGCAAAGAAATTGTAATGCATTTCTATTCATTTGATTAATGCAGGCATGCAGTGGGGTTTTTAGCAAATTGATTTCCCTAGATAAAAATACTTGTTACATGCATGTTATTTCTTCTTGCATATATGATATTTTTTTTCTAAATTGTGAATTAATGTTTGCAGAGAAGTAGTGTAGGGTTGTGTCTTGTCATTTTGATTAAAACTTCATGAGTAGTTGCAAATCTACATCCTAATTTCTACATTGTATACTTTGGGACATGTTTGTTTTGTCTATTTGAGAATTTTACTTGGGAATTCATAACCTAGGTTTTGGGTGTAAGGCTTTGGCCCCTTGATGTATCATTATTGTAGCATATCTATCTATCTATCTATCTATCTATCTATCTATCTATCTATCTATCTATATATATATATATATATATATATACATAGATATAGATATATTCTTGGGTTGGGCGAAGGCCCTTCCCGACATACATATTTAGAGTACTTTTATATTGTGTGTGATGTATTGTGACCTTTAATTGTAGCATTCTTGTGTTGTACTTGTATGATGTATTGATGCACATGTGATGATGATGAAGTGAAGTGCAATTGTAATTGTAGATAGATACATGTTCTTATTTCACATTACATTGATAACTAAATAGATAGATAGAAGTGTAATTATAGAGACATAGTCTAGGTGTAGTACTTGCAAGTTGGTTCCATCATTGTTGAGGAAACATGTTGATGACTCACACTCGAAGGTCACAAATTGCTTTGAATTGTGAGAATGCTATGGGGATGTGATATATAAACACCAACCATATTCACAATTCCACTTCATATTAAAAAAAAAAAAATCACCAATATTACATTATGTTAAATATTTTCATCAACGCATCATTATATATTTTATTTCTTAAGAGCACAAAATGGATACATTATATTTTTTTAGCACCATCTTCATAAAGGGACATATTGAATACAATATCCAAGGGAATATAAAACACATTTTAGATACATTTGTATTGTGTGAGGTATGCAACAAAGATCCTAGTCATCATTAAGGATGGTTACCAACCTATGTTTAATAAATTAAATGACAAATAAATGTGGATATGCATCAATTAATAGTGGGTAGCAAAACACTTGTCTCATAATACCAAGATTAAAAATTCTTAAAAATAAAGTAAATTATAACTCTACTTTAAATAGTAATAATCATTATTTATAATCATAAAAAGACAAAATATATAAGTTAAACATACATAAATTTAGAAAAGCATGTAACAAACAAAAACATAATAAAGTAACAATAGTTCAATAATACTTGTATTTTTGTACGTGACATCCTTTTTAATTAAATTAAAAAACAAAAAAAAGGATACTATCATTCAAATATGATTGCTCTTAAAAATATTTAGTGAATATTTTACAAAAGCATTAAAAATTTTCTCATCCACTTAATAAGTATTGATAGTTAAATTAAAATTTAAAAAATTTATTCCAAAATAAATATACAAATAAATTCAGTTATCCAAAACCCTACAAGGTCAAGGATTCAAATTTCATGGGGAGGGATTGAGGATGAAAGTCACTTTTGAGGGAATTGAAATGTCCCAAAGAGAATCGAAGCTTAACCAAGATTTACACAATCCTGTTGATAACATTCCACTGGTAAAAAAAACAATAATCCAAATAAATATATATATATGGTATGTTGCACTTTCATGTCAAGATATCAATGAATTATTTCCATGAAGATTATACCGCTCGATTGAGTAAACACACACCATTCATTTTCAATGGAAATATAGTTCATGGATTCAAATTTCATGGGGAGGGATTGAGGATTATTGTCACTTTTGAGGGAATTAAATTGTCTAAAAGAGAATCCAAGCTTAACCCAGCTTTACACAATCCTGTTGATAACATCCCACTGATAAAAAAATAATAATCCAAATAAATATATATATATATGGTATGTTTCACTTTCATGTCAAGATATGAATGGATTATTTCCATGAAGATTATACCGCTCGAGTGAGTAAACACACACCGTTCATTTTCAATGGAAATATGGTTTATGGATTCAAATTTCATGGGGAGGGATTGAGGATGAAAGTCACTTTTGAGGGAATTAAACTGTCCCAAAGAGAATCCAAGCTTAACCCAGCTTTACACAATCCTGTTGATAACATCCCACTAGTAAAAAAACAATAATCCAAATAAAAATATGTATGGTATGTTGCACTTTCATGTCAAGATATAAATGAATTATTTCCATGAATATTATACCGCTCGACATAGTAAACACGCACTGTTCATTTTCAATGGAAATATAGTTTATGAGAATGGGTTAGGGTTGACTGGAGGGGTAGACTCCATAGTCAGAGGCTGCGAGGAAGGAAATATATGACATGTATATAAGAGGCAGCCAAGCCCACTCACAAGCAATCGAAGGAAAGAGGAATAGCCATATATCACAATGTCCGCCACAAAAGCTCAGCTCTACCTACTTATAGTATTGATGAAAATATAAATAAAATAAAACCACCTGCATAATACATAAAATTCAATTGCTATTAATTACTTTGTGGTTGTGATTTCCTGGTTATAAACCAATAAACCTTTTTCTCTGAGCAGGGAACGAATCTTGCCCACACTTTTTTACCGACTACTTGTACCATTTTTTTCTCTACTGTATATTAATGGATCTTAAGAAGCGTTACCACCCCTCTGATGGTAGCACGGCCCGAGGGCTTAGCTGTTTTTAAACAAATCCATTGTGCAATTACTGAATGCACTCCATCAAGACTTGCAAAATATCATTACACTAGTTTTAAATCCTACAAAGAGTTTGGAAATCATGTACTTTGAATTTTATGTTTTACCTATTATAACCAAAATATCGTGATTGTAAGTTTTGAAAATATTTTAAAATTTGATAAATAAAAATCAAATTTAAAACAAAATAATAAGTAAGCTTTTTCAGATAAAATATTTTTAAAATCCATAATTAGATTAAATTCCACACTTAAAACTCTTACAATCCATAATTAAATTAAAAACGACACCTATAGTACAACCCTACCTTACCTTACCTGAGCTGTAATGAATGTTCTGTCTACCAACTCTAGCATGGTGAAAGGAGAACATGTATGGAAATCTGATACTTCCATCGAGAAATGCTTTAGCTAGTGTTCCAAGAAGCACTATTTTCTCTATGCACCCATATTTCAGGCCATACATATTTAGTTTTTTTTGCTTTTCATTATATTTTGGGACTCTATTAATTGAGCTAAGCCTTCATATTCATAACTACAGTATCATTACAACAATATTGAACTAAAAAATAAAATAAGACTAAAACCTAAATAAACCTGTGGAGAGTGAAAGTTGTGCCAACCCTGTAAAGCCACCTCCTACAATGAAAAAATTTCATTTGCTTGATGGCCAGAGCAGTTGTGCCTGGTGGTATACAAATCAAAATATGGAAATGAAAAAGATTACTGACTTGAATAATACGGATTCACCCCCCCCCCTCTCAGTATTATTTCCAACAATTGGTATCAAAGCAGGTCCTTTGGTAGAAGCTTGATCGCTTGAAGGAGATTCGTAGAACAATGGGAAAGAAGCTAAAGAAAAAAGTGCCTCAGAAGAAGAAGACAACTCAAAGGAATAGTGACAGCAGGAGAGACAATTGGCCGTTAAGTGGAAGCAAGTATTCAGATTCCAAATCACCTCAGATTGAAGATGGACAAGCAAAAGAAGCATCAGGTACAAATTTTTGGTCTACTAGTGATACTTTTCTTTGTTCATGCAAATTTGGAGATATTGGAAGTGAAAGAAAGATAGAGACAAAAGTTAAAAGACTCACAGATAAAATCAGAGATCAACAAGATCTATTTAACAAAAGTGAGTGTGCCTTAAAAGAAGAAGTTACCAGATTAAAAGCTCAACTAGAGGAAGGAAACAAAGTAAGGAAGTAGTACAAGGAAAAGGAAGATCAATGTCAAAAGCTGCAGGGTGAAGTGATATCATTAAGAAATGAAATAAATGATTAGAGTATAACAATCAAGAGACTTCAAGACAGATCTAGTTATTATACAAGTCTTGAAGCTAAGATCCTCTCTCTAAAATAAGATCTAGAAAATAAGTAGAATGAAGAACTACCTCAAGCAGATGAAGAACAGGAAAATGAGATTCTCAAATTAAGGAAAAAAGTGGAAGAAGGAAGAAAGGCTGAAGAAATATTGAAGAAGCAATATCTGGAGAAGGAAGAGAAATATCAGGTTGAGGTAAATATCTTAAAAGGTAAATTAGAAGACAAGGATAAGTTGTTATGATTTCAAGACAATACTAAGATCTTGGATAATATTCTTAGTAGTCAAATGTCTACTACCATCAAAACTAGTCTTGGTTTTCATGAATATGTTGAAGGTGAATCTAGCTCACAAGCTGAGGCAAGGAACTCTAATGTAAAATCTGAAATGTTCAACAAGAAGATGGGAGGTCAACCCCACAACCGCGGAAAGAAAGTCTTCAAAGAAAATCTTTTACTCCTAACCGTTAAAGTGATAGTCAGTTATTTTCTCCAATGAATATTGTTGAATGTTTTATATGTCATAACTTTGGACATGTTGCAGCCAAATGCAGAAGTAGAATGGTTCAAGACCGTCACACAAAAAGATCATCATGTTCCAGGTTTTCTAAGGGATATTGTTTTGCTTGCAATATGTTTGGTCACAATGTCATTGACTGTTATATAAGGAATATGAAACATGTAAGATGTTATGCTTGTAACAAGTTTTGAAATATTGCAAAGAAATGCATGAGAAAATTTCATCCACAATACCGAAGGGAGAAAAAATCATCATACTCGAAGATATGGAATAGAAACGAAGTACAGTCAGAAAGATGTGGCATAGCAGAGTATAGAGACATAACAGACTCAAAGGGAGCTGAAAGTGTGGAACCTCAATGTTCTAACTCTCTTATGCAAGTTCCGTAAAGACAAGTCACATATATACATGAGTTAGAAGCTGCACAGTCGTGTATACGTGGTTTGAAGAAAAATGCATTGGGACAGACTCAGAAAAACTAATTTGATTATCAGTTATATTTTTCGTCGTAATGATAGATGACTACAGTCTATGGATGTTATTTAGAATTTCTTTTGATCCTCATAACTTGATGTATATCTGTTGATGATAATGCCTTGATACTTCTTACTGACATATGCAATGATCAAATCTAACAGTGAATAAGTGGAACAAGTTTAGGAGGAGAACATGCTATGCTTCTAATAAAGCATTGTTTGCATTATGTTTAGAAGTATTTGGTACCTAATCAATGATGATGAGTTCTTACTTTATGATGATAACATATGTTGATTATCATGGTTGATGATGTGGGATGTTCCCTAGTGATGATATAATGAAGGTTCTTGTGGAAAGATCATGAAGCTCTTGATAATTATGTCTATGGTGTTTTCACATACATATGATATGATGTGAATGATTTTGTGCTACCGCTTGGAGATATGACATATTCTTAGTTGATTCATGGAAGGTTATGATAAGGCTCTTTCTACTAAGGAAACAAAGCAAGTTGATCTTGATGAGATCAAGAGGATGAGTTGATATATGCAGACATACTTTGACACAGGTTGATGATATTTTGGGAACTAATGATAGACATACACAGGTTGCTGGTCTGGATGTTGCTGACAGATGCTTATGGTGCAGATCATATATGGTGTATGATAGTTGCTGATGAGTATCATGGACTTGTTTAGGTCTTTGGTCTTTGTTAAAAATGTCATGTATATATTTTAAAGACCCATGAGTCATATGATGTAATAATTTCTATTTCAGTCATGTATAAACATTTGGTATATCCCCACTTGGTTGGGTGGATGAGTCAAAATTAGTATATCCCCACTTCGTTGGGAGATGGATGTTTGTATGTGTCATTGGTGATAGGAAGGTAATACTCACATAGTTGAGTTATAAAGTCATGTTATTCTTTTGAAAATATTGTTTCAAACTCTGCATGTGCTCAGGGGGGAGGCATGAATGGTTTGGTGCATCTAAGCATGTACAAAGGGGGAGCTCAATCAGATAATTCAGCATGTACTCACGGGGAGCATGGACAACATAATGTATATCAAAGGTGGAGGATATCTTGGTCCGCCCTTTTCCCTTGATGTCAAAGGGCGAGAGTGACTTGGTGTTGTTGTTGCCATCAAGTCCAAAGGGGGAGATTGTTGGCATTATGATATGGGTGTTGTCCTTGATGGCAACTCACTCAATTGAAAGATCACAGTGTAGAAAGTAAACAACAAAGAATTACATATCAGTCCTCACAGAATGAAGAAAGAGAGGTATATGCAGGTTCACCATTGAACAAGCTATGTATAGATGTAGTTTCATTGTATGCAAGTCACTTATACATACACATGCACTTTCACAAAAGGAAAAGCACGTATACCTTGGAAAACTAAGTTTTTGGTTTGAAGTATTTGGTCCATGGTATTTTGATCCATGGTATTGGTCCAAGGTATCTGGTCCGAGGCATTGACCCTAGGTATTTGGTCCAAGGTATTGGTCCTAAGGGGTTTTGATCCATGGTATTGAGAAAGGCCTAAAACTATAAAAGGAGGAGAATATCATTATGCCAAGGTGTGCAAGTATTGAATATTTGATGAAGTGTGAGATCCAGTATGCAGGTTATGGGTTTGTGATGCTTTTCTTGATCTTAATTAAGGATGCACCTATGTGGTTGATGATGGATGATAGATCGGGATCTTAAGGCTTGGAATGTATTATCATTATGTGGTTTGATCATGGATAGTCTAGATCTGAATACTGACAGATGTTTTATTCTGCAAATGTTATGATCTAGGTATGACTGAATTCTAAAATAGTTGTGAAGTTTTTAAGTTAGTATTTGCAGATCTGTACATGGGTTTCGCTTTGGTAAAAGTGCGTACACACATTTGTTTGGCTCATCAGAGTAGCATATACATTATGAAATATGATATCTAAATTTGCAATCGGTTCTAGTGGTTGTTGCAGAGTTCTGGGTTCTGTTTTGTGTTCTAGTGACTATGTTTTGATGACAGGCCTTCAGAGATTCAGTTGTGGGTGACTCAGAGATTGATGATTGAGTTTCAATAATTGGTTAATGCAGATGTATTTGACGGTTGTATTTTAGTGGTGATTGATTTTGAGCTTCGATGTTGTTGATAGGTCCAGTATGAAAATTGGATGAAACATGGCCTTTAGATTATGGTGTTGTGTTCCAGGAGTATCCAGTCTGAAAATTTATGAAACATGGTCCCTGGAGGAAAAGAGAAGGTCCTAGTCTTCTGTAGGTCGATGCCTACGTACCGGTAAACATATTGGCCAGTACAAGAGCCAAGGGGTTGGATCTCCCTTCCAATAGCAGTTGGAAAACGAGTGAAGGTTGGAGCCTTCAGTAGGTCAGCGCCTCTGTACTAGTAAATGGATCAGCTAGTATAAGAGATAGGGGGTTGTAGCTCCCTTCTAGTAGAATCTGGAGAATGAGAGAAGGTTTTAGCCTTTTGTAGGTGGGTGCCTACGTACTGGTATGAGTCTACACCAGTACAAGAGTGTAAATAGGTTTTTCTTATATTAAAAGAAGACAACAACAGGTGTTTTTTGTCCCACATTGGGTTTCCACCTTAAATCTTGGTGTTCATGTGTGTTTCTTATGTGTGATGGCTTGTTTTGATATTACTGCACATGGTTACTATTCTTAAATTACATCCTTGATTAACCTCTAGATTACAATAGGTTTCTATTAATAAAAATTCACTATTCTTAAAATTAGAATGCAACCATACTACAAACAATCCTAATCCAAAAAGAAACTTTAGATCTTTCATTATGTTTCATATGTTAGGCACAATGTAAAAAAAATTCATAAAGTCAACAAAACAAAACAAAAAATCATTTTATTTTTTCCACATGCTTCTATGAAAATCGTAAGAGTAATCAAGTAGTTTAAAGTTAGATGATAGCTTTAAACACTTACTTGACCTTCATCCTCTTTGTGGCTTTCCAACCAAAGTAGTATTATCAACACTAATTTCATACACATTGACTAAAAGAGATAGAGTCATGTGATTTAATAATTAGATGGAGTTTTATAGTGAGTTTTTAATCAAAAAATAACCCCATCTATTCTATACCATGATCCATGCATGTCCTTTACATGATAGACATAATGCCCAAAAAAGGAGGCATTTAACATCTCCAAGTGCACAACAACAACAACATAAAGCTTGTATATATGCAAAACATTTCCCTTTCCACACACATAAGGTGATAGATCCAACATTTCAAGGAATATTACCCTCTTGTTTAACTTGCCAAACCTCCTAGTCTGAATATTCATAAAATGTTCTTGTAAGAACTAAAGAGTAAAGTCCATAAAAATGTCACGAACTGTATGAACCAGGATAACATTAGGACAATGTGAAAACATGGATTAGTTTATGGTGGAAAATAGAACTGGGAATCGTTTCAGTGCAATTGTAAGAATGTTAGGAGCCTGATGGACGATAGTTTCTTCAAAGATTTTACGTAAGCATCACATTTGCAATCATAGAAAGTTAGTAGTCATTACCAATTTTCAATGAATAAAAGGATTTGCGTACATTTATTAGTTTCATAATCATAGTTGTAGGGGAAAATATCATAATATCAATTTATAAAGGGTTTTTCATAGAAAAAAACCTCAATGATAGAATAAGGTGAAGTTTTACAAAATGGCCTAGTTTTTAAAACTAAGACTTGTTAACTAAGCCATGTATCATGTGTGTCTAGCGACAAAATAAATTGCACATATTTCACTACATCTCAAACCTCTTGCAGTTAGATATTAAGCATCCATGAAAACATGCAACATCCAAGTGCTCCACTTTAAACCCAATGACAAGGAAAGGACCATTGATGGCTTACGGAAATAAACTATGTTATTGACTGGTTAAACTTAACAATCTAAATAAATTCCCACAATTTCCCTTTCCTATGTTCCCTAGAATTAGGATTTTTTTTGTTTGTGGCCTTTCATTGTCATAGGCCATTTCCTAGTAGCTCCATATTCAAAGCTAGTTTTTCTATGGCTAACATGACATAGTGTATTTTTCCAATTTATCTCTCCATTTCCCTTGGTAGTGAACATAATATCCCTCATTATCTTGTTTCCTAGCCTTTCCTGTCCAATCTGTTAGCTACCTCATTGACGACAGCAAACATATTGACATCCTCTTCATCCATTTGCCTCGATCCTTTAGGAAAATCAATAGTCTCGGTACTAATCTCATAAACTATCAATGAAAAAAGGTACCGGGCCATTAAGAGTTCACAATGTTAAGATTCACCAGGACTTAACAAAGTTTTATTATTCAGTGAAAGATTTGCCTAATCTTATAAGATTTTATAATTCAGTAAAAGATTTGCCATGATTTTACAAGATAATATAATATAGAGAGAGATTCGCCAAAAAAATTATATATAAATATTATATTATTGATAAAATCGCCTTCCATTTTCCCTATATACCATGGGGATTCGCCCATTTATTATACATATAAATTTGGTGGGGTTCTTAAAATTTTCCCATATATATATATATATTCTTGGATTGGGCCAAGGCCCTTCCCCACATACATATTTAGAGTACTTTTATATTGTGTGTGATGTATTGTGACCTTTAATTGTAGCATTCTTGTGTTGTACTTATATGATGTATTGATTCACATGTGATGATGATGAAGTGAAGTGGAATTGTAATTATAGATAGATACATGTTCTTATTTCACTTTACATTGATAACTAAATAGATATATAAAAGTGTAATTATAGAGACATAGTCTAGGTGTAGTACTGGCAAGTTGGTTCCATCATTGTTGAGGAAACATGTTGGCGCCTCAAACTCGGAGGTCACAAATTGCTTTGAATTGTGAGAACGCTATGGGGATGTGATATATATACTCCAACCATTGTCGCAATTCCACTTTATATTAAAAAAAACACCAATATTACATTATGTTAAATATTTTTGTCAACGCATCATTATATAGCTTATTTCTTAAGAGCACAAAATGGATACATTATATTTTTTTAGCACCATCTTCATAAAGGGACATATTGAATACAATATCCAAGGGAATATATAACACATTTTAGATACATTCGTATGGTGTGAGGTATACAACGGAGATCCTAGTCATCATTAAGGATGTTTACAAACCTATATTTAATAAATTAAATGAAAAATAAATGTGGATATGCATCAATTAATAATAGGTATCAAAACACTTATCTCACAATACCAAGATTAAAAAATCTTAAAAATAAATTAAATTATACAACTCTACACTTAAATAGTAATATAATTATTTATAATCAAAAAGACAAAATATATCAAGTTAAACATACATTACATTAGAAAATCATGTAAAAACCAAAAACATAATAAAGTAACAATAATATCAATAAATATTGTAGTGTTGTACATGACATCCTTTCAAAAAAAAAAAAAAAAAAAACATAATATATTCAAAATATGATGCTCTAAAAATATTTAGTGAATTTGACAAAAGCAAATAAAAATTTTTCTCATCCACTATAATAATCTTGAATAGTTATTAAAATTTAAAAATTTTCCAAAATAACATAACAAATAAAATTCAAACTATCCAAAACCACAAGGTCAAAGGATTCAAATCATGGCTAGGGATTGGAGGATGAAAGCCAACTTTTTGAGGGAATTAAACTAAATTCCAAAGACTAAGCTTAACCTAGCTCTTAACACAATACGTTGATAACATCCCACTGGCCAAAAAACAATAATCCAAAAGATATATAATAATATATATATAGTATACATACATACATACATACATACATCCACACAACACACACACCACACACATATATATAATATATATAAATATAATATATATATATATATATTAAATAGTAATGTTTTGCACTTTCATGTCAAGATATGAATGAAGTATTTGCATGGACATTATATCGCTCGATTGAGTAAACACACACCGTTCATTTTCAATAGAAATATAGTTTATGAGGATGGGTTGGGGTTGACTGGAGGGGCAGACTCCATAGTGAGAGGCTATGAGGAAGGAGATATATGACAGGGATATAAGAGGCAGCCAAGCCCACTCACAAGGAATCGAAGAAAAGAGGAATAGCCATCCATCACATTGGCCGCCACAAATGCTCAGTGCTACCTACTTATAGTATTGATGAAAATATAAATAAAAGCAGACTGCCTGCATAATACATAAAATTCAATTGTTGTGATTACCTTATGGTTGTGATTTCCTGGTTATAAACCAATAGACCTTTTTCTCTAAGAAGGGAATGAATCCTGCCCACACTTTTATCAAAGCCATACCATATGAGGACACAAATGCCAGGGCCACCATATTCTTGGTGATGACTAATACATTCCTATTTCATATGTCATTTGAGTATCTTACTCTATCAAACAAGCAGACAACCAAAAGGAGAAAAAAAGAAGGTCCACATGAAAGTATCAAATAGTTTTTTTAGTTTCTTTCTTGCCATATGAGTATCTTAGTGTATCTTCCTTTTTTTTACAAGGGAATATTTGATAGAATTTTAAATGGTAAATATTAATATTTTGTGCTGACGTACCATCTACGCTCTAACCATGAATTGGGATACCTAAGTTTCTCTTAAAATCCACAGTCTTCACTAAGGAATTATGTACACATCTTTTTTCTCATTAGATAGATGTATTGCATGTACTTGTTTTGAGTCTTTAGATATTACATGCTTTGTATTTATTATCTCAGGCATCAAATGGTGAAATTTGTGGACCAACAACTCCTTGCCTTTTGAGAATTTATTGAGATAATAGAATTAGAAACTCCACTGGGCAGTTTATCCTTAAGTGATTTGATTTTTATTTTTTTGGTTTCCAATTTTGATTTCTACTTATTGTTGAGTTTTTCCTATCATTTTTTACCTTTTTGGGGGTTATTATAAGCCGAATTTTCTTGTATTATGTTATATCTAAGTCATTTTTTCTTTTCTATGTTTCCCTTGGCTGGTCGTCACTACTTGTTAGTGACTTATAGAGTGACCATAAAACACAGGATGTCAATTTCCTTGTTGCAATACCCTATCTGTGTCTTTCCTCAATCTGAGTGAGGAAAGGTTTTAAGGATGGAAGTTTATGTTAAAGTTTAGAAACATTGGCAAACCTTAAAAGTCCTTAAAATGCAAATTGTAAAATGTTTAACAACATTTTTTATAAAATATTTAGATTTCTAATTATTTTATCCTAGCCTATACAAATTTTTGGCGATTGTTAGGGTAAAATAATTTTGTACTATAAATTTTGGGCAATGGAAATTGGTGAATCTTTTTTTTCGGAAAATACATGGAAAATTATCTCACTTGCAAATATTAGCCCCTAAAATTTTCCCTAGTGTGACCACCTTCTATAGGTGGATTTTTTAGTATGGTTCCTCCCGAGCTCTTTTGAAAGGGCCTTAGATCTATCATCCTCTACTTATCAATTATCAAAGCTATGCCAATTCTGGTTGAGTTGGTCCTTGATTTGGGAGATCTTGCCATTTGTTTATGATTTTAGTTTCTTGTTGAAAGTTGAACTTTTTATTTAATTGCTTCTTGTCCTAATTGACATTTTTATTTATTTTGTGACGTTGGATCCTAGTGGTTTATGGAGTACTTGTTATTTTCTTGTGTGTTTAAAGCATGAAGAAATCCATTTTATTTAGCCTCTCTAGTCGTGTTTCCTTTTTTAGTGTTTGGTTCGTTTCCCTTCCAAGTCACTGTAGGTTTATGCTTGCTTTTTATCTACATTGAGTTGCAAATCTAAAACTTACTTTCTATTTGAACTTGTTTATCCATGTGTGATGATTCATTGTTCATGATTTATTTTGCAAATCCTTAGTTTTGAGCTTTTTAATGCATGTTGGTACTCTTGGTTTGGCATTGTTTAAGGGTTTCTATTTTGCATTTTTTATTTGTTTTGTTGACTGGTTTATTTTCTAGATTTAGTGAATTTTAGAGTGAATATTGAAAGTGAGTGTGTGGTTGTGTATTCCTTGGAAAAAAGGAAATATACTCTTTACCATTCCTTTGAGTTAGTTTTCATCAAAATTGAAAGAAAAAAATTGAACTTCATATATTTTGCATTAGGATTGGTCTTGAGTCATTTCACACCATCTCAGTTGCACTTTGTACCCCTTATTAAGCAACAACTATAAAATAAAGCACTAAAAACATTAACTGGTCTTTTTCGTTATAGAAAATCAATAGTATCTTAGGGTTGTAGAGCCTTGGAGTAGGGTTTGCAGGGGAAAATCTCCAATGCTATCAAAATAAAAATAATACTACTAAAGAGTTAAATCCATTCTCACAATGGCATCACCGAGAAAGCTTCTCTTACATAGGTGCTAAGCACATTGTCACATTAATAATTTCGGAGTGGCATCCCCTCTCTCAGGCTATTGGTGTCTATGAATTGTACATGTTACATGGGGATCTCCTTGAGAGACATAAGGTTCACTTTGAGCAATCCCTTTAGATGCTTCAGGCTTAGATACCCTATCTACATGTATGGTTCTAATCACACATGTCCCCCCAATTTTTTGATTGCAAAGTGGTAACCTTATTGGCTTATCTTCTAGGGCTCTTACCTACTTGACTGTGAGTGGGAAGTACCCATAGTACCTAAGATAGACATCAATCACCATATCAGTGTTCTTGGTGGGTGATGCTCAATCCCATTGAGGTCACTTGCACCAATTAAGATTGATATAGGGAGGTTGGGGTAATTAATTTTCGAGTAATTCAATAGTTCAACATAATTTAGGGGTTTCATTTCCTCAAGAGTCTTAGCTTTCAAGAGGTACCTTTGTGGTGGTTTTCTTGTTATATCTTGTAGGTATTTTTATAGTGTTTGTTGTTTGGTATGAGTCTAGTTAGACATAGAATTGTCTCACATTAATTGATTAAACAATAAAATATATTTATTGCGGATGAGCAAACTATCTAACATTCTCAAAAACTTTTAAACATTTCTCCAAAAGAAGAGGTTCCACCACCTAGAAGATGTAGGATATGTCTAGTATGAGAGGACTTAGACCAAACTTAGGTTGGGATGGATAACCTTAGTGTTAGGAGGGAACACTTGGTTATTATTAAAGTTATAGATAATATTTCTCTGATGCACATCAACCCACATTTAATTGGTCGTCTTGAGCCTGTACTTGTACAGTTAAGTGCCTTTGCTACTGAAATTTTTTCCTTATTCTCTCCTTCGATGTATGGTGAGAGTGGATCTTTTCTATAGGGGAAATCAGTTTGTCATTTCCATCTTCGTCAGGAGTAACTTCTACCATGTCATTATTACCACCGATTAGTGTGATAGATCTCGCTTATCTAACACTGAAAAAACCTTTGTCCTCTTCGTGGGGCATTCCACCAATTGCTTCAGTAACCCCTACAATTTTTCCAAGTTTAATTGTAACTTTACCTTCATCCACATTTTTCTTTGGAGTAGGGGAAAACCTGAGCCAACCAATGGAAGCAATGTGGATTCCACCTAACTCAATCATGTCAAGGATTTCAATTCTTAATTTGGGTCTATATTCTTTCGGAAACATGCAGGGGGAATCTACATTTGTCCCTAATTAGTGTGGGGGAAATAATGTTTTTTGAGGAACATCTCATCCATGGGGTAGTTCTATTAGGAGGAAATCTCTGCTATGGAAGTCTTCATTCCTTCGAATGGGTAGCTTACTCGGGGGGCACTAACCCCACTAATGTCGTTATGAAAACATGTTTTTTTTTTTTGTTTTTTGTGTAAATAAGCGTTTGTATTAAGAGAACAAAAAATATTGTACAATAGGACTGCCCGGGCAGAATAGTGCCTGAATCTTTGCTGAGAACAAGACAACTTGACCAAAAGACCTCCTATAGAACCCCAAAGAAAGAGGGCAGCCGGCAAGGATAGAATATCCACCTCGGCCTCGAGGAGTAGACCAGAAGAGAGCAGTGCTTAACAAGAAGCAAAACGACGAGCTATGAGGCAAGAGCACGGCAAGGGAATCACCCAGCTTGGGTGGAATCCACAGTTCGGCCCTTTTTACCTTTCTTCTTACCCACTTTGACCCATCCAAGTTGATCTGGCTGGGATGGATGGACTTGTAGACTGAGCTGG
>APFE030242287.1:1244-14458 GCA_000404065.3 Pinus taeda
CTTGATGGAAAATCACTCAGATGATAAAATTATAGTGCAGCAAAGTTATTTTCAAGTTCACGGAATTTTATGCAGAGAAAAGTTTACTTCATGTAGAGAAAAGTTCACGGAATTTTATGCAAAGAAAAGTTTATTTCATGTAGAGAAAAGTTCACGGAAGTTTATGCAGAGAAAAGTTTATTTCATGTGGAGAAAAGTTCACGCACTTTCATGGTTCGTTCATGGTATTAGTCCCACAGTTTTTGATCTATGGTTTTGGCCCATGATCCATGATTTGAGGAAGAGCTTGCCTATATAAAGCAAAGGAGATCATTTGGCTTGAGTATGCTTTTGGGTTGAATATCTTAAGATCTGAAATATTGGTTTATTGTTTCAAAAGCTCGATCTATATGAAAGTGAAGTGGAAAGCGAATCTATGAAGGGTGATCTCTCGAGCGCTGCAGCTGCAGATGTGTGGAGACGCCGCAGAGGTGCCACAGAAGGCGCAGTGCGGAGACGCCACAGAGGCGCCACAGAAGGCGCAGTGTGGAGACGCCACAGAAGGCACAGTGCAGAGGTGCCACAGAAGGCGCAGTGCGAAGGCACCACAGAAGGCGCAGTGCGGAGACACCACAGAAGGTGCAGTACGGAGTCGCCACAAAAGGCGCAGTGCGAAGGCACCACAGAAGGCACAGTGCAGAGACGCCACAGAGGTGCCACAGAAGGCGCAGTGTGGAGACGCCACAGAGGCACCAAAGAAGGCGCAGTGCGGAGATGCCACAGAGGCGCCACAGAAGGCTTAGTGCAGAGACGCCACAGAAGGCGTAGTGCGGAAGCGCCACAGAAGGTGCAGCGCGAAGGTGCCACAGAAGGCGCAGTGCGGAGATGCCACAGAGGCGCCACAGAAAGCGCAGTGCGAAGACGCCGCAGAGGCGCCACAGAAGGTGCAGTGCGGAGACACCACAGAAGGCGCAGTGCGGAGGCGCCACAAAAGGCGCAGTGCGAAGGCGCCACAGAAGGCGCAGTGCGGAGACGCCACAAAAGGCGCAGTACGGAGTCGCCACAGAAGGCGCAGTGCGAAGGCGCCATAGAAGGCGCAATGCGGAGATGCCACAGAGGCGCCACAGAAGGCACAGTGCAGAGACGCCACAGGCCAGAGAAAAGGAAATTGCGTATCTGTCTTAAGATCTTTTGTTGACTGATTTTTGTTGATAAGATGTTCTGGGTTTAGTTTACTGTTATTGTGGAGCTGGTTATCTGGGTGACTTACTGGTACTTGATGATCATTTGATGTTTATGGATCCATTTTGAAAATTTATGAAAAGTGGTCCTTGAAAGAAAAGAAGTAGGGGCTTGTAGCTCCCTTCCAGGAGAGACTGGAAACTGAGAGAGAGTTGTAGCTCTCTGCAGGTTGTAGCCTGTGTACTGGTAAAGGACTGCACTAGTAGAAGACCATTGTAAAAGGAGTTTCTAATTTGAAAGAAGATAGAGACATATTGCAGCAGGTGGTTTTCAGCCACATTGGGTTTCCATCTTATATCTGGTGTTCTCTGATGTGACTGTCTATTTTTCTTGCTCATTATTTTATGGTACTGATATGCAAAAATAATTCAAAGTGTAAATAAGGAAGATTTGTTAAAAGAACTAGATAATACTGATTCACTCCCCCTCTCAGTATTATTTTCAACAATCCCATACACAAACTTCATTTTCTTTTTTCCTCTTAGAAATCCTAAGACACACCTATTTATATAATCCCATGGTCTGCAGACCATGGGTAGATCCTCAAAAAGCTGACTCAACTGACATAAAGAACGGTAAAATACTTTATGATTCTTTAACTAACTACGCACTTCGTGACCATAATTTGCGAAGAATTTACATCTTTATACAACAAAAATTGGGCTTTTGCCCAAAAATTCACCTTAGGGGACCCCATTCCATAGGCCCCCAACACAAAGATCATGACTCGCCCTCGAGTCACTCATCTGGTGTGGAGATATTACTACGAATATCCCCTAGTTCCACTTGTGCAACTACTACCTCAATCACGCTCGACATGGCTACCTATTTGATCTATTCCACCATCTACTATGTGGCTTGTCCTTCACTGTCTTGCTTGATTTTCTACTACGTACTCTTCAAGTTCACCAATTTCTCTTGAATATTGGTGAAGATGATGTAGGCCTCATCCAACCAGGGCCCTAGTTTGGCCTTAAGAACGACCTCTTTCTTTTGTGTTGCTTCCACTTGTGTAAGCAATTTCTTTGCCTCCCAAAGCTTGACAAGGTGTTGTTTTGTAGCAATGGTGCGTGCCATCGCCCTCAGTTCATCATATTGCTGCTGGAGCTCACAAAATTTTGTATTTAAGACTTGAAGGTTGGGACCTCCTGCAGGGTTGTGACTACCTCCATAGCCTTCTCATATAGCATAGTGCATTCCACCACCACGGCATCCACCATCGTGACTCCATCTTTCATAGAAGCTTCCTGCTATTCCCTTACCTATAGTGGGGTTGAAGGATGCGACTTGAGCTCTAGTTCTGTTATCTTCAGTTTCAACTCAAACTAGACTCTAGCCACCTCTACCTTGGCATCACGCATACCTGTAGCAAGTTTTCTGATCTTTGCCTCCAATGATGCATCATCTAGGATATGCATTTCTGACACTGAAGCTACTAGTTGAGCACTCTGCATCTGTATTGTTTCCTTTTCCTTTAGCGCCTCTTTCGTTTTGGTGAAAATTTGCTCATTGTTCACTCTATATTCACTAATGAGGCTTACTACGTGCTACTCCTGAGCTCTGAACTCTGCTATCACACATGCCTGCAACGTGTGAAGGTACTCATTGGGGATCACAACAAGGTTGAGGTCGTTGTTCTTCAAAGAATTTACGATGACCTTGTCATCAGCCACCTCCGTGCTCAAGGATCCATCTCACAGCACAACTACTCGAACATCTAGTGACCGAACCATCTTTACTGCCTAAGTGATCCCGAGTGCCAAACCTGTTGATGCAACACTGATCTACTCTATTCCTACTTGGATTGTACTTGTCTAAATTTGCAGATCGCACAGATCCTTCGAGATGGTACGTAGCGCCTACTGGTGTTGATGTTCAAATTGCTGGAACAATTTTGTCATGGTATCATGCACCTTATTGCCTATTTTGTCTAGGTCATCATCTATCAGAGTAGTCAGATCCAATGATGACTTTATCGTTTCTAATTTCTTCTGTGGCCCTCCCTTTCCTTATTCCTTGTACCTTTTGATCCAGAAGGGAGTGTTCTTCTCCTCTAGACCACCCCCACCCTACTCTGACTGCTCCTCCTCCTCTGCTTGGGATGAAGGAGACTTACCACTACGCTCGGAGTTGCGCTCTTCTTGTTCAACCTCCTGCTTCGCAGCATGCTCCACTTCCACCCAGGCCTTCTCCTTGGCCTCTTTTCTCCGCTTCTCAGCCAACTACTGGACCTTCTACTTTGTTGCTTCCTTCTTCTTATTTTATGTAGATTTGTTGGTTCCCACAGCTAGATCATATGGAGTATGCCAATCTATCAACCAACGCTTGATGACCTCCTGAATAACATCTTCTATAGTGACGTAAGGTAGGTCAAACCATTTTTTCCACGGATCCTTCCGCACTCGAATGTATACGCGGCATGAGTCAACTTTAAACTCCACGTACTTTGAAAGCTGCTCAAACACAGTTGGTAAAAACTATGGCTTTTGATTAGCACCCAGAAGACTTTGGTATCTATGACATGCGTGACATCTTTTGTTGCCAAGAGGGATGCAAATTGTGTAGCCTCTGACAAATCCTCATCCACGGGAGGAAACTGACTATCCTCCGGTAGATCCCAAGCGATGAGAACAATGGAGAGAAATAACCACGAATAGTGGAATGTTTTAATCTCATCCTGTGGCTCTCGAAGGTTTGCAAGGAACTCGCTACAAAGGTAGCATGACCAATTTAACTACAAACCCTCCACGCACTATGCAGCTAGTGAAATAATGGGCGCCAAAATCTCATTCGCGTGAAATTTTTTCATGATTTTTCTAACAAGGATCTACATAGCAATTTTAACCATGGGGACAGTGATTGAGGTAATAGAGTACCCGCATGGCTTCTTCACAAGCTTGAATTTGTCCTTCATTTTCTCTATGAGGTCGTGCTTGCTTGTCTTTCCGCCAAAGTCCTTGGCCAGACTCAACCCTGACTGCAGCAACAGCGTGATTCGATGGATCAACATATCAGTGATAGGGATCGGCACACTCATCCATAAGCATCTGTCATGTACCAAGGTCAGCAACAACTTGATATCATTAAGGTTGATGTTAGAGTGGTGGTAGTGGGGTACCCACAACAGGTTCAACAACCCTGACTGATTCACTCCACGAATCCACTCCACAGGCTCTAACACGGTGGCACTTGATTCTTTTTAAAATAACTTCTTCATATAGTTCTCTATTGCCAAGTGGGGGAACCCCTTGTGGTCCACCAAATCCCAGTCTTACAACCTGAGATGGGGAATCCACGCCAAGTGTGGACCTTCAAAAGTGATGTTCTCCGGTAATAGGGGTGTATTGTGGAGGAATTTTCCTACACCTAGGTCCTTAGGGACCTTCACTTTTATTTCTAGGAAAACTAGTGTCTTTTCAATTGACTAGCCCTCTAGGATTGGAAACTACCCTAGAAACAAACAATTTAAAGAAACTTGTGATTTCCTCTATGTATGATAGATAGGAGAGAGGCAAAGGAACCAACCTGGATCTTCCACTTAACTCCTTGCTCGATCTCTCTCCCCCTTGACAGAGCTTGCAACTCCACTCCTACTTATCCCACTAAGAGAATACATGTAGAAACACAGTAACAAAACACTGTCAAAGCATCTTGATCTATTATATCATAAGCATTGTAGAATCAGAAATACAATGAACATACAATGGCATTCAAAAATAATAACATTCACAAATAAATAATTGTATGGAGGAAAACTCAAAGAACTTTATTAAATAGAAGGGAGAATTACAACCCAGTTGTCTGATCCAGCATCATCCTCCCAGCATCAAATCCCTCTTCACCTCATGAAAATCAAGATCACCCAATAATACAATGCTCTTTCTCAAATACAAACTATCAGCACTTCCTTGCAAATTACAAAATTCCAGCCCCCAAATCTCTCAGATAAGGGACCCATTTATAGATGTGTGCAAGGGTGTGAGTCATCTCTAGGTTTTTGATTAGTGTCATTCCACTTCTTGTTTTTGGTTCCACTTGGAGATTGCTTGGATCTCTTACTCATCCCTAGGCGAATTCAGAGAGGCAAGTGTCATAGGAAAAGTTTCTAGAAGATTCCATGAGCATCCACTTAGCAAACTTTCTCGGACATTTGTCCATTCTCACTCATCGCACCCCATAGAAGACCTCTTCAGTATGCATCACACATGGCTAGTGTAGGAGTTAGTATGCATCGGGCCCTGACAGTGGAGCAGTTAGTATGGTCCATTTTTGGCTAGTTCTAGATGGTTTTTCAGGTGGAACTTTTGGGGAATGATGTATTAAGTTGACCATGATGCTTCAGGGTATGAAACAAAACTTTTAGGGGTTAAAAATCCCTAGTTTATCGATATATAAGATTGGGGTTGCAGTGCCCAAATATGTCTATAGCAGTTGCCCCCTAAATCATAAATTTGTAAATCTTTGATGTCGGGTGAAATGCTTTATCATGAGGATCCGAGATTTTCGAACTAGAAGGTGACCTGTATAAGATACAATACAATACATCATCATAATATAATTTTTCATGATCTAGCTGAGGTAGGCATTCCCATGCTCAACTTTATAAATTCATTTCATGTACATAGAACAGATAGTCGTCTGCAGTTGCAGACTAGTTATTCTTCATGTGTAGAGTCATCATCCCTGGTTTGGATGACCATCTGTGCAACTTTTGTGTACATTTGATGTCTTTATATCATGAATATATCGCAGCCCGGATGGATGAAACTAGATCTGGGGTCTTCAATCTCATTCAATCTTCGCCCGATGTACAAGTCGATCCATGTAAAGAGATGTTTTGAAGTCGAACGTGGAAAGACATCGCCCAATTACTAGCCAATAATGTGAGTTGTTAACAGATGCGAGAGGCATCATCGATAATGATAATTACCCTCAAGGTACTACAGTATAATTCACGTGGTGGGAATATATGATCTGATTTCAAACACCACGTAAAATCTTTTGGTCGAAGGCCATTGATATCAACTTGTCGCCAGAAGTGAGAAACTTGCCATTGAGGCATGAAAGCTTCAAAGTACTGAAAGGGTTGTTTCTAAGTCAACTTCTTGGATAATGAGCTCATGTCGACAAGAAGTGACCCGTTGTAGGAGGGCCTTAATGTATCCCACATCTATGACATGAAACAAAGAAAATGATTTTCTGGAGGTGAAAACGATTTGACGACACAAGGTTCAGGAATGGCGGTCATGAAAAATGGAGGGTGAAGGTATTGTAGTGGATGAGACATTAATTGGATTGTGGTTTCTCAACTGAATGACTTCTCTTGAACATATCGATGACACTGAGATGGATTGGTAGCATTAACCCCAAAAGATGGATGGTGTGGAGGACCAATGGTGAAATGACCGGTGAACAGAATAACCCAACCCGACTCAATCATGGTGATGGAGTGAAAGTGTCATGTTCAAGAGTGACCTACTACCATAAAATTCTTCAAGTTTTCTTTCCTTTTTTCCCCAATCATTGCTGACCAATACCTCTTTATTTTTGTCAAGCTTGAGGAGGATCACATATGATTGTTCTATAATTTTCCCTTCGGGCAAACCTATCGCTATGTTTTAGCGAGTCTAGTGACAGTGAAACTCATTCTTGTCTAGGGGACAAGTTTGTCGCTATTGTTTTAATGAGTTTAACGACAAGGATAACTCGGTCCTTTTCATGTTTAGAGTGTTTGAAAAGGGACGAAAAGGAAACTATGTCTCGTCTTGGGTTGACAAGTTTGTCGCTATTGTTTTAACGAGTCTAATGACAAGGATAACTCGGTCCTTTTCATGTTTAGATATTTTGAAAAGGAACGAAAATGAAACTCCAACAATTCTTTTTCATAGGATAATCCCTTAAGTTCCAAAAAGGATAAAATAATATAGAAGGGTTGACCTTTCAATCACTTTAACGAGCCGAAAAAGACAAGCGCTCGACAATGATTTCATATTTAACGAGTCTGAAAAGAGTTTAAAGGAGACTCATTTTGAGGAACGAGTGGTGTCTAGGGTAGCAACTGGTTTCGGGTAAGCTTGGAACTTCTCAAAACATGGTGATGTGAAGAGGGTGGCTAATACGACCACTCATCACAACTATTCCTCAAAAAGGTAAACAATCAAGTGGAAGCGTATGATCGACCAAGAGAATGGAGGTGATAGCAGGAACACAACGAAGGCTCAAAAGGCTGATAGTATGGCAATCACAAAGGTTATTTACCAAAGGTGGGTTCATTTTTTAATGAGCTTGAACCATGGGGAACCATGCTCAGTGGTACGTTTATTTTTTAATGAGCTTGAACCATGCGACAACATATGCTCAATTTTTAGTCTTCGTTTTATGCAAGTTCTAAGTAACAAAACTAAAAAATAGAAAAGACAAAACTAACCAGCTAGAAAAACTAAGAATCTAAGGAACTATTGAGGTTAGGTAGGATGGTTTCATCCGTGGTTAGACAAAATGCTTCCTTTGCTTTGTTTGCAACACAAACAAAGGTGAATGGTGTGCCAGACCAATCACCTAACCTAAGAAGCTTAAAAACCTAAAAAGCTGAAAAGCTAAAAGCTAAAAAAAATGAAATTGAAAAAGGCTTGCATGCCCCCAGCATGATGAAAAGGAGAGTCTCCAGTAACCATATGGAAATCCCCATGGTTAAGCAGGATGCTTTTTGTGAGCGGTTAGACAAATCACTTCCTTGGCTTTGTCCACAGCGCAGACAAAGGCGAATGGTGTGTCAGACCAATCACTTAACTTACAGGGAAATTCATATGGTAGGATGGTTTCGTCAGTGGTTAGACAAAGCACTTCCTGGGCTTTGTCCACAGCGCAGATAAAGGTGAATGGTGTTTGGGACCAATAACACATCCTATAGGGAAACCCATCTTTTTAGTTGGGTTCATCTACCAAATAGACAAGGGTGCATTCCCCCTAAGCTTCGTTACATTCACCAGACTTCTCCTGGCAATCAGGTAGATGGTATTATCACTCAGGTTGTCCCTAGGCTCCTATTAGGGATACGGCCGAGGTAACCACAAACCAATATTCTGATTGCAGGTTCTAGCCCACCTGCAATCGGAGAGGGCTCTCTCCTTTAGATTCAACCTCAGTTGATCTAGATTCAACCTTAGATGATTATTTTAGGCTAGCTTTCTGACTTCAAGGGAATGTTGACTGTGGTTGGGAGGAAGGTAGGATTCTCGAGTAAAGAGGCATAGTAAGGTGTTATAAGTTCTGAACCATTGGGCATGGAGTCACAGATTGAGGCATGCGAGCGTTTTCTTGGTCACAAGGGGATACAGAGCGGGATAACCATGCAGGATACAACATTCAGGCTGCTGAAAGTATGAAATGAACATCGGGGATGAAAGGCAAAAGAGAATCATTTCATCATGCTGACAGAGGGGAGAAATGGATGAGTGGATCCCAGAGAAATTAAGAATTCCAAAGATATGCACCCATATACGAACGAAACAGGGTAAACTAGAGCAGTTAAGAATTCTAGCTCATGACCGTTTCAGAAGAAAACATTGAAAAGTGCAGAAATTGAACTTAAGGTGTACTTAAACAAATCTTAAGCTATTCTTTTTTCCTGCAACTTAGAAATGGCTGAAAGATGATAAAAACGTAAAATAAACAAGGAGAAAGAACACTTATTGGATCATGCAGAGACACAGGAATTCCATAATCATTCCTTGGCCCAGAGAAAACAGCAAGTTGTTTCGCAATCCATGCTTTCAACAATCTCTGATTAAGCAAAATATGACAGTTACAATGCGAGTCTTTACTCAGAGAAAATTGCTGGAAAGAAACTGACCAACAACTACTACTACCAACCAACCAACCCTTTACAATATCACTTCGGGTGGTATTTATAAACAAAATATCAGGAATACATCATTACAAATGACCGTGACAGGTCTGCTTAGAACTCTTCAAAAGAATCTAAAAGCTGTTGGAAATAAATGCAAGTAAATCTTTTTTGGCTACGCTGGGGGCAGCTGAATCGGAACAGGTGACGAGGTGGCCCTTGGGGACCAGAAGCGTTGCTGCTGAAGTGAATGTGCTTTGGGGTTGCAGTTCGGCTTTGGTGCGAATTGAATGTGCAATTATTATGATTTGAGAGCTTTAAGTGATTTTGCTCTCCTCCTATGGATCTGCCGGAAGACATTCAATTTCTCTTGCTTTGGGCCGCTGCTCAAGATATTTTCTGATACACTTTGCCGCTACATTGATGATTTCCGCTGTCGACTAATACTATTTGACACGCTTGAAGCCTGATGATTTGATCTGATACACTTTGAACTCTGTGAATGATCTGCTGCAGTCTTTAAACTGGATCCTTTGGCACGTTTGGGCGATTTCGGGCTTTTTCGGCGCGCAGTGGGCTCGACAATCCGAAGATTCCCTGAAGATTCCTCTAAATGGCCTATTTCCCGTAGCGATGGTGCTATTCGCGCATCGAAAACTACCTCCGTTTCTTGATCTAGAGCTCCGAAGTGTGACTTTTCTTCTTGCGCGAAGATTTTTCGGCTTTTCTAGCTGCTGACGTAAGCATTGCGTCGGCTGTACCGTGGATGACGTCATCAGTGGGTCCCTGGTACAGCACGACGTGGTGGGGTATTGGTGGATTGTGGTGAAGAGAATCCGATGCGATATAGCGATATCGCGTCGGCGGGGAAAGAGGGGGATCATTAGGTTGGGCGTATGGTGCTTGCGATTGCCAATATCACGATATAGCATCGGGGGAGACGGAGGGGTAAACAGATTGGACACTCGGCACTTGCGATCACCGATCACCGATTTCACAATGTCGCATCGGTGAGGAACGGGTGGGCATTATTTTGTATGAAAGTGAGATGGCAAAGTTGCGATGCGAAAACGGCTTTGAGGGGGAAAAAGGTAAGCAAGTGGGTGTGAAGGGCCTTTGAAGTTTCGGAAGGGGTCCGACTACTTCGGGGGAGTTTTATACTTAGGAAGGAGTCCATAGTATGTGGAAGGTGGTTTCGGAGGCTGCGTTCTTGCTTAGTTTATGATAAACTAAACAATTCCTGGGGCTTGCTATGGTTATTTTTCAACCAGGGGAGGGGATATTACATAGGGGAAATTACTTAATATTAATACGGGGATGGGAAACATAGGGAGCTAGATAGTAACGTTAGTAGTTAATGTGGAGGTGATAAGAAAGCGCTAAGTTCGGGGGAACTTAGACTGTTGCAGGGGGAAGGACCATACTTCGGGAGAAGATATGGAACAACTTTGAGCAAAGCAGATCTTTACTCAACCAGAGTGATGAGGATGACGAACTAAAGAGGTGTCAAGCAGATCTTGACCTCTTTTTGGGGATGTTAGTTAATGATTGGGGGAAAGCAGAGAAGGGGAGTTAGTTATACCTCATTTGAGCCTTTTGCTTACAAATCTTTGCTGATTATGTTCTGCATGATCTGATACCTGCAAACTTGGAACTTTTCAGCAATTCAACAGCCTCGGAACTACCTACCCAGCCTACTTCCTAGCATTTTTTCTTCTTTTTCTTGGGGGTGCACTTAGACTTGCAAACCCATCATACATTTTATTTTGATGTTTCCGATCTACATACTACCCTTATCTCTTTCAGAGCCCAAATTAAACTGTTGGACTCTTCTGTTTCTCTACCTATCTAAGAGTCTGCTAAGATTAAACTGTTTGGACAGACTTACAATCTCTATATTCTAAAACGTGAAATTTAAACCTAGGGAGACCAAGATTAAACTGTTTGGACCTCCCTTTAACTAAAAGTAGCGATACCAGGAAAACTCTTACAAAATTTGAAGGCAATTGAATGAATCTTGAAAAAGCCTTCTTCATTTGGAGACTGTTTGAGCAAATATGGAGCATTGCAGCAAGCAAAGTACGACATATTTGGCCTGTGAAATGCCAATCATGAAAAATGAATCCCTGCTGCAGCAGGAGCTAACAGTGGCTCCACTCGGGGATGGCTTCTCCTTGCGGGAAGTCAAGAACAACAGGCCAGAATGCCTTGATTTTTAGTTCCTTGCTGTCTTTTGCAAAACTTTATTTCCTTCGGCCGCTTTATTTCTCCTACCTACCTACCCTAACTAGCAACTACTTTGCCGTTAGGTAAAAGCAAATAACCAATGCAGCCATTTAAGCAACTGTGAAACAAGGTAACCTTGCTGACTGATCGTTTCTGAACGCAAAAGCATCATTCGGGCGCATGCTTTTACAACCAAAATTGTGGTCTCCATCATTTGGCGCTGAAGCTTACGGTCTTCACTGAGGAAAGATGTTAGCAAAATTTTGTTAAGCCAAAGTCCCATGTATTTTGCGATTGGATCAATGAACTTACCCTGTGAGAGAACTTCCTCTGCTTCGTTGGAATCTTCAGTAGAATCATGCAGAGTTTGTGAATCAGCAGGTGGCGGCATCTTCTCCTGAGTTGAGGACGGGAGACTTCGGCATGATTTAGGATCTTCTGGGTCGAGGGGAGCAGCTGCATCTTCGGTAATGAGCCTAGCAGATGATCCTTCTGTCTTTCCCTTGGATCCCAGATCATACAGAATCCTCAGGTCCTCAGGCAACAATGTTCCCTCCTAAATATGGGCATGTAAGCTCAGGCATGATTCCGGGCTCTTTGGGATGGAAGGATCAGTTACATCGTTGGTAATGACCCTAGTTGTTGATCCTTCTGTCTTTCCTTTGGAACCCAGATCATACTCAAACTGTAATTCAGGAGACAACACTATTTCCCGCTGAACTGGAGGAGGAAGATTTTGGTAAAACTCTTGAGGGTTGCGAAAATTATAAGCCTGAATTTGAGCTCCCAAGAGTTCAATTTCATCCTCATATTTTTGCACAACAAACTCAAGGAACAATCTATTTCGGCCACCAGGTATTGTTGACAATACCTTTCTGAAGAATCTATCATCAAGCTCAAATTCTGATAAACTTTCTCTACATTTTTATAAAGCTTCTTCTATCGGAAGTTCTTCCCAAGATTCGGTCATTCTCTTTTGTTGTTAATACATGGGGCACTTGGCTGTAACATTTGGTTCGTTCCTCAGTGGAGCCTTTGATTGAAATTGAAGTGGAGTCGCCAGGTGGACGTCTGAATTCTGAAGTGCCTGATCTTTGTCCACCACCGAAGATCAGAACTAAACATGACAAGCTTTCAAAAATAGGAGCACTTCCTCCACCGGGGTTTAAAGATGAACCATGCGCTTGAATCCCCAATGGCGCGCGCAGATACAGGTTGACCGAGACTTTTACAAGTCGGTTTCTTCCACTGTAGAGCTGCAGATTGATTGCATTGATTTATCTGAGGAGGTCCCCAGCGGAGTCGCCATTATGTTATCACTCAGGTTGTCCCTAGGCTCCTATTAGGGATACGGCCGAGGTAACCACAAACCAATCTTCTGATTGCAGGTTCTAGCCCACCTGCAATCGGAGAGGGCTCTCTCCTTTAGATTCAACCTTAGTTGATCTAGATTCAACCTTAGTTGATGATTTTAGGCTAGCTTTCTAACTTCAAGGGAATGTTGGCTGTGGTTGGGAGGAAGGTAGGATTCTCGAGTAAAGAGGCACAGTAAGGTGTTATAAGTTCTGAACCATTGGGCATGGAGTCACAGATTGAGGCATGCAAGCATTTTCTTGGTCACAAGGGGATACAGAGTGGGATAGCCACGGAGGATACAACATTCAGGCTGCTGAAAGTACGGAATGAACATCAGCGATGAAAGGCAAAAGAGAATCATTTCATCATGCTGACAGAGGGGAGAAATGGATGAGTGGGATCCCGGAGCAGTTAAGAATTCCAAAGACATGCACCCATATATGAACGAAATAGGGTAAACTAGAGCAGTTAAGAATTCTAGCTCATTACCGTTTCAGAAGAAAACATCGAAAAGTGCAGAAATTGAACTTAAGGTGTACTTAAACAAATCTTAAGCTATTCTTTT
>APFE030242288.1:0-38168 GCA_000404065.3 Pinus taeda
TCCCTATAATACTAGTGATTACCCCATTACTTTTGTAGTTATACCCCTTATTAATATTGTTGTGCCCCTATTGCCCCCATATTGTTATTACTGTGCCCCATAGAATCCCTCTATTGTTATTTTGTGGCTTTATATTATTATTGTTAGGTCGGCTGGTTTATATTGTGACTCCTTAGACTCCTATATATAGAAAGGAGGTTTTGTCATTTGAATCATCCAAGAATTGTTCATTTATGTAATGTAAAGGAGGTTGCCCCCTCGAAGAGGCTGAATTCTAAGGCGTTGATCTATCTTTTCTATCTTTTCTTGAGGTGGTTTCATAACAATGTACTTTTGGACACCTTGGAGGAGTATGTGTAGGGGTTGAAGTAGAGGAGGATGAAGGTGAATATGGAGGTGAAGGAGGAGGAAAATATGGAGGTAGCGGTGGTGGTTTACTCCCAACTCCTATATTACCTTTTGATGGATTTGAACTGTCTCCTTGCAACCTTGTATTCCTTCCTTCATACAAAACTTTCACCATTTCAGACATTTCAAAGAAATCATTTCTGAAATCTCTCTCATATTCAGACATCATCTCATGTCCTTCTTCATGTGCCATAACTAATGAAGTTTGATGTGTTCATGAATTCCTTGAACCAACTTGAGGATTTGGTTCTTCAGGCATTCCTTCTCCTCTTTTTAGCTTTAACTTTTTAGGAATCAGAAAACACTTGCAAACAAAATAAAACCTGCAAAATAACCAGGGCTCTAAAACCAAACTGATCTATATTTAAAAACCGAAATATTTATTTAAAAAATTTGCAAGTAAATTCATGTCTTATGGGCAATGGATAAAGTTTCAAAAGCACATAAATTTTAGTGTTTAAAACTCAGTTTGTATAAAATAAATAGAGACAAATGAACCATAGACAACAACACAAAACAACAATTGATAATGGAGTTCACCCCTCTTGGGCTACATCTCTGGGTCCAGCTTCCAATGTTGGGCCTCTTCAATTATGTGCTCAAATATGTAATTACATAAGTTTACAATGCTCATAATGAAAACTAGTTCTTCCATTGGATTCAGAAGGCCAAAAAATCACTATCTAGGTTCTTGTTGGGCTCAAAAAGGCCAAAAACGCATCAAGTTATGGCTCTCCAAAGTTTTTCTGCTAACTATTCTACAATACTGCAAAATTGGCTAATCGTTCTACATTTTTTGCCCTTCTGTTGACCATCAACTGACAAATTCACTTGGTGTCAATGAGATTCATGCTTCATTTGGTGCAAATTATCCCTTACTTAGTTTGGCCATTTACCCCCACATTCCAGATTCTCAGTGTCGTTGTTATTTGTGTGGCCCATGTGGCCGGGGGTCGAGCTAATCGCCCGACCCTACCACTCTGCTCCTTCCACCAATGGTTGCAGCCATATGATGACCAAAGGGCCGATGTTGGGGCTAATTGATTACCCCCACCATTGAAGCCTCGCTTCTCTTCGCCTAAGTTTACATGTGATTTCCACAGGACTAGGGCTAGGGCTAAGTGCCCCGCCTCACCCATCAACCTTCTGCTTAATATCACCTGCATAGTCACGAGACTTGGGGCTAAGGCTTAGAGCCTGCCTTTCTCCATTATCACCTTTCCCTTCTCACATGGTTCAGTGGACAATATCATGACCAAATACTAGGCGCTAGTCCCCGATCCCACTCCTCGACCTGCCAATAGTTCTATGGAGTGCCAACAACCATGGGCTAGGGCTAATTCCTATCCCCTCTCCCCCAACACGGAAATTTTAAGCCTTTATCAATAAGTCGACACCATAATATGTTAAGAATAAATTCAATGGTGGAGTGGTGGAGGTCGGAAGCTATGAGTTGCATGTCATGGGTTTGATGCCCACTATGCTTGTGGGCTAAACCATAAAAAAAATTCCTATCCCAAGGTGCCACGTGGCAGCCTCTGGTTGGGCCACATGGTAGCCTCTAATTGGACCTCCAAACATGACATCATCCAATCAAATGCACCCAATTGGACCAATGATGAGGTGACACTTGTTGAGCCCGCACTATTCCTTCACCCTACCATATGCCCAGTCAGCAGTCTAGTCAGCACACTTGCAAATTTTTTAGGTGTTGAGCCGAATGATCAGATCATCATAACTTGAGCATATGATATTGGTTTTTAGTGATTCAAGTGGTGTTGGATTCAGAAAAACAAGCACTGCGATCTGACACTAGTTTTGAACGTTTTCCAGAACTTTCATTTTTGAGCACTTTTATGATGTCCTAGATCAATGACTCATAATTATAAGGTGCAGGGTGATGTAGGGGTTTCATCTATAGTTATGTAAGGAATTAGTTTGACAAAAAAAATAACTAAAGGACCAGCTATCAAGAAGGAGATCCAAATGAATCCTAGTCTAATTTTCCTTTAGAGGATTCAATTTGGGTCAGTGATGCTTTGGAGATGAGCACAAAGGATTTGTTATAAAACAATGATGTTGTGGATATGGGGTTTGAACCTAAGGCTGCTAAAGTAGATATTTCTAATGTGAAGATTAGTAAAGTAAAACTTCAGAATTATTTATCATCATACTTGGTGGAAATATCAGGAGTATTATCCTCTTTATTCATGATTTTGGAAAAATAAAGGCGAGGATAAGGAAGATTTATTGTGCATCAGTAAGAGTCAGATTTCAAGGTGTTGAAAGCTAAGCTGAAATGGGGTTCTTGAAAGAAAAAAAAAAACATAAAGGTGGTTTCTTTGAGCAGTTTTTTTCTAGTGGGTCTCTTTTGAATTTAGTTTCTTCTATGTAAGTTAAGGACTCGGGGCGGCTACTCATCATTTAAAACCCAATGCTTCTACAATAATTCCTATGGAAGATCTATATTAAACCTCCATTCCTCTGGAAAGTAAGGGAAATGATCCAAATAAAAATTATATGGTTTGTTCTAGAAGGTTTGTACACCCAACCCTTTTTTCAACCCCTTAGAGTAGAGTTGCCTACACCAAGGGTTACTTAATGAAGACATTGTCCCTGAATGTTAAGGAGTTGGGGGGCTCCCCTAAGAGGAATTATCTCAAGCATATGTTATTTTTTCATAATCCATATGTCATTCTCTTGCAAGAGACTATGCATGTATGCCTGAAGGTTGTTGAATATTTATCTAACATATTGGTGGGGGGTGAGTGCATGGAGTTGGGTTACACTTTTTGGTAAGAAAGGGCGCATTTTGGGGTGAAAAACAATAGCTCGATTGAGTAATTTTAAGTGCTCGATCGAGCAATATTTGAGCCCTCGATCAAGTTGTTTAAAGGCTTAAAAAATCTAACCCAATGTTATCTAGGAGCTCAATCGAGCCATGTTTTTTAAATTTCCCACCAATATAACCTAGGCATGGAATTAAAAAAAGTGGCTTGATTGCACCTTAAAGCTAGATCTAGCCTAAAATCTAGATTTAGCCTTAAAGCTAGATTGAGATATAGTCTAGATCGAGCTATTTTAATTTCAAAATCAAGCACTTGATCGAGTGTTTGAAGTGCTAGATTGAGCTCCCGAGGTCCTAAAATCACAAATTTAACACCCCTTCTACAAGTTTATCTGAAAATCCATTTTTTACCCTAGTGGATTTAGGGTTTAACTTGTCATTAAGTGGTGGAGTTTACCATGTTGGATTCGTGAAAGAATCCTCTATCCCATGGCATATGAGTTTGAGTCTTTCAAATTCATATGATATTGTTTATCTAATTTATTTTAAACATAATGCTTGAATTTGTTTTGCATAGTTTCAAAACGGCTGAGTAAAAAATAAATAACATCAAATACACACAATGAAAAACATTCAAAAAATACCATTAGATTTACGAGTCCTCTTCAAAAGGGTAATCTTTGTTTTTCAATTTATTTGAAGTGCTGAAAAAATATTACGCAAACACATGTGTCTCCGGAATGGGAAATATTACTTTGTCAACTTTGAAAAATAATAGAAAATATATTTTTTCACACACATATACATATACATATACATTACACATTTTAGACTAAGTTATGCTATGTGAACACACACATAGGATGTCTCAAAATTTTCAAGTACAAGTATTGCATTTAATGGAAAATTGAGATTTTTTTGCAAAAAATATAATTAGTACAACAATATAATTCTCCACATATTGTCTTTTTACTCTGAATCAAAATTCATAATGCTTAGATGCATTTTGAGGCTACAATTCAATAAAGGAGGAAAAACTTGAAATTTCATCTCCACATTTAGCCCAAAAGTGTAAGCCATCTTCATGCATTCACCCTGGGGTGGAATTTCTTTTCTATTCATGCTAGTGGGAATGTAAGTGGTCTATGGTTGAGTTAGTCCCCCTTGGTTAGTTCTTTAAATTGCTTTTCTCATGAGGCTGGAATTTTAATGGAAGGTTTTCATTCTCCCCTAGGGAATAATCTATCTCTCATCAACTCCTATGGCCCCTATGACAATAAAATCAACTTTTGGTCAGATTTATTAGACTATGATTTCACAAGAAACAATAATTTGATGTTAGCATGAGATATAAATTTATCTCTCTTGAAGAGATGTTTTGGGTTCATTTAGCAAGCTGGGTGCACAAGCAGGCTTTTTCTTTTCATTGGATGAAGATTATATGTTTTATGGATGTTGAACCCTTGAAATTGGTTCCTACTTGGTCGAACAATTGATCGGGAAAAAATGTAGTTGGGAAATGACTTGACAGATTTTTGCAAACTGAGCATTTCTTGTGAAAGGTTATGTTGTATTGTTCTGCAATGAACTATGAATCAATATCTAATGACAAACCTATCCTCCTTTCTCTAGGGAATTAGAATAAGATACATTATTCTTTATTATTGAATAGATGTTGGTTGGATAATGAGAACTTCAATGATTTGGTTAGTTCTATATGGGTCATATAGATAACTCAAATATTATTTCTCCAATGGAACAATTCTCTAAAAATTTAAAATTGCTAAAGGGGGTTATTGGAGAGGCTAAAAAGGAAAAGGAATGTGGAATTAGGTGAACTAGAGTGGACTGAAAATCAAATTTCTAAACTAGTTTTTAGAAATGATGGGGCTTTAACAAAGTATGAAAGAGAGAAAACCAAGAACTTAAAAGAAAAAAATCAAAGATCCTTGAGGTTCAGGAAATTGCTTGGAAGCTTCAGAGTAAGGTGAGTTGGCCTGCTGAAGGAGATAGTAATACAAAATTCTTTCATTGTTTCACTAATCATAGGCATGCACTAACCATTTGGTCAATATATAATCACAGGTTGGCACTCAATCTCTGTTCATATGGGGATATCATGAATGAAGGGGTTTATTTCTTTAAAAAATTGTTTGAGGATGGTGGCGATTATAATATAGATAACCAAGTGAGAGTAATCAGGTCCTACCTTGGGTTTATCTCTAATAAATAATCAAATTGGATATGTAGGCAAGTTTCTATGGGGGGGTCCTAAATATCTTCAAGAGGATGCCCAGGGAAAAGATTCTAGGGACTCATGGTTGGTCCATGAAGTTATTTTTGGCTTTTCTCGATCTTATGAGAAGGGACATTATGGAGGTGACTGAAGAATCCAAGAGAAGGGGCCTTGTTTCTGGTAATGTCAATGCAACATTCATTGCATTAATCCAAAAATCAATGGAGCCCAAGACTTTTAGTAATTATCAATCGATATATTTTTTAAACTCTTTACATAAAATCATTTAAAAGCATTATAACTCGATAGCTTTTAGCTTTTTGTCAATTACTGTAGTAATTCCTTCTTTGGGAATTTTGTTGCCAACAATTCTCCTTTCTAAAATTCTTCTTTTCAATTAAATATCAAGAATTTCTCTCAAATCGGTTCATCTAAATATGTAAATGTTGCACATAAAAATGTAGATAATCAAATTTGGTCTTTATTTTTCAATGGATCCACATATAATGATGGTGTTGGAGTAGGCTACATATTAGAAATTCCCACCAGATAGAGAACCATGATAGATTATAGGCTTGAATTACAATGTACAACTAATGTGGTCGAATATGAGGTGTTGATACAAGGTCTAAGGAAAGCCCTTTTTTTTTGCTTAAGAAAGTGTTGGTCCTTCTATTTCATTAAGAGAAATTAGTTTGCAATAATTACACACGTCCTTCTGACGCCGATGAAACAGGAAAAAAAAAGCAGCTAGCTCCCTAAGGTTAAAATCTGGCCTTATAAGGAAATCTCATAACTCCAAGACAATGAACCCTTTAGACTCCTGAGTTTGGAGGGAAAAGAAAACCCATGGAATATTTTGCACCTTGGTCCATCTCCACACCCAACCCAACAACCAAAGAGTAGATCGTTCAGCAAAGTTGACCGGTGTATAATGTTCCCACCCCACAAAAAAGACGAACGATCATGACCATTGATCTCGCTATGAGATCCAACGGATGATAATGGTTTCGCATCGACCAAGATGTCCGAGCGATAGTGAGGGATGGAGGGTGGTATATGAAACCACCACCTTGCCATGTGTTGAATGTTGTATGGGATCACTCTGAAATCGCAGAAACCGGTTTTTGTTTAAAGGCAATGTGATCATGCAAAAACTACCCAAGACGCGGTTTTACTTCCCAAAACCCAAAGTTCTATGTTAACCTACTGCCAGAAAAATTGGAGACATGTTCAATATTCATTTTTCCTTCACCTAAACTTGGGACCTCCCTAATTGACCATTCGATAACCATCCAAAAACCAGTGAAGCCTGTTCCACTAATCCCTGGATTTTCTGTGCCCATCAGTGGTTTGTTCCGCCCCCACCCCAAAAATCTGCTTGTCTGAGACCTTAGATGCATACAAAGGATAAATGCTTCGAGCTCACCTTTGTGGCTTTGTTTTTAAATATGACCCTGCCTTCATCCACTTGCTTGAAACACAGTGCTCTCAATTTGCTCTGTCTCAGCTCCCGCCACACCGTCGAAACCCTGTCTTCAGTGCAGCTAACACCTTAGTTGGCAAGAATATCTGCTAGCTTATTAGCCTATCTTCGAACATGGTAGAAACTGATAGTGCGAAGACCTTGGAGATGACCCTGAATTCTTTGGACAACTTGGATGAGTTTCCAGTGTTTGGAGACTTTCGTCGGAGCTATTCCACTACTAATTCTTTTCAATGAGTTGATGGTAAATTCAGAGTCCGCTTCTATTATTACATTCGAGCAGTGGTTTTGACTCAGCAATTCTAAGCAATACTCCAAAGCCATTAGCTCATCAATATTATTGGTGGCTATACCTAAGTGATAATGGAAGATGCAAATGATACTGCCCTCTTAAGACTCCTCCATATCCAGTAGTTCCCGGGTCTCCTTTTTGAAGCACCATCAACGTTGTATTTCAAATATCCTTCCAAGGGAGGATGCCAGAAATCCTTCTCCGTGTCCTTTGAGATAACCTTTATAACTAAGCCTTGAAGAGTGAGCCCCTGCATACCCAGCTGCCTGAGAATTTTTATATCAGTGCCTGAGGGAGGATTTTTAGGGTAGTTGTGAACTTAGGAACTCACTGTCTCCTTCAGTTGTTACAAGATCAGCTCCATAGTCGTTGTGGAGTATTCTTTTCATCCTTAAAAATCCTTTTGTTCCTTTCTTTCCAAACATTCCATATGATAAAGCTTGGTGTTAAGGCCCAAGCTGAATTGAGAAAATCATGATTCGAAACATTTCTCCTGCAATTATTGAGGGTATTACTGATACTCCCTTTGTCCTTGTTGGTTTGTTGAAAGATAGTGGCAAGTATGTCCCATAACCAGGAGGTAAACATGCATCTATTGAGTATGTGCTCAATTGTTTCCTCCTAAGCTTCACAAAGCTGGCATCTTGAAGGCCCCAGAACCCCCCTTTTCCTTATATTATCCCAAGTTAAGATTTTCTTATGATGCACCAACCACATGAAGAGTTTGATTTTCATCCACCCTTGGTTCCTCCATAAATTCTGCCATTTTTGTCGCGAACCTAGGGGTACCTTGCTTGGAGAACGCCTTTAGCTTCCTTAAGGTTGAAGGTTCCCTCTTTGTTATTGCCCCATCTTAGTTGGTCTTTCCCCCCTAATACTAAGATCTTCCTTTGTTCCACCATTTTCATGGGTTCCTCTGCTTTTGATTTCAGGGGAATGTTATTTCTGCAATCAATGTGTCTCCAGCTTCTCCATTTTTCTGTATGATGAGTTTGATCCTAGTAGTCCTTTACCTTAATTATTTCTTGGGTGTTTGTCTCCTGCTTAAGGTCATGGAAGCCCTGTTTTAACAGAATTGGTTCTTGTTTCCACTTGTCTTCCCAAAAAAGAGCTTGACCACCTTCTCTGATTTCCCAGAAACCATTTTCTTGAACTAGGCTTCTATTCTCCCAGGCTTTGTTCCAGATGTGTGAGCCCTTTATGATTCCTGACATTCTTATGAGATCACTATTTTGTTAAGAGCTAGCATATTTTTCTTTCCATATATTTGCCCATTGGGCCTTTGGATTTTGAACCCAATGCCACCAAAGTTTGGCCCCTAAAACATTGCTAAGAATTTCCAGATCATCCAAGCCTAGCCCTCCTTGGTTCTTGTGTTTACAAATTTTATCCCAAGACACTAAGGCCCATTTTTTCCTATTCTCCTCCTTTCCCCAAAGAAAGTTTCTTTGAATATTTCTGAATTGTTGTAAGACTCCTTTTGGAGCTGGGAGGGCTAATAGCATAAACAGAGGGATTACTTGTATAACTACTTTTGTAAGCACCAACCTACCAGCAAGATTTAAAGATTTGTTGGTCCATTTACTGACCTTATGCCGCAACTTATTGATTAATGGTTCCCAAATACTCTTGAACATTGGTTTAGAAGTGAGAGGGACCCCCAAATATTTAGATGGTAGAAAATCCCTTTGAAAGCCTAGAATTCTGGAGATATTTTTCTGAATTGCAATATTGGTATTGAAGAAAAAGATTTTTGATTTGGAGAGATTAAGTTCCATACCTGAAGCCAAAGCAAAGAGATTTACGATTTTTTTGTAGGCTGAAGCTTCTTTGACTATAGGAATTCCCTGTAACATTGTATCATCTACAATTTGTTGGTGAGTTAGGGCTTGACCATTATCAGTTAGTTGCAGGCCCTTTATCTTTCCTGTAACTTTGGCATGCTTGATAAACCATCCTAGTCCTTCCATCATGAGGATGAAGAGAAAGGGAGAGAGTGCGTCTCCCTGTCTGAGTCCACTTGAAGGAATACAAATCTTAGAGGGAGAGCCATTTACTAAAATTGAAAAGCTGGGAGAAGTCACCAGAGCCATTACCCATCTGACCCAGTTATGATCAAATCCAAAAGCAATAAGAATTCTTTTGATATAGAGCTAGTTCACTTTATCATAAGCATTGGCTATATCCAATTGCATAATCATGCCCACCTACTTCTTGCTTGATAAAGAGTGAACCACCTCTCGAGCTTGAATAATGTTGTCAAGAATTTGTCTGCCTTCCACATAACTGAATTGTTCCCCTGAAACCAAAACAGTGAGTAGAGGTTTGAGTCTGTTGGGTCTTGTAAACCACATTGCATAAAGCTATGGGTCTATACTTCTCCGGTGTTCGAGCATTATCCTATTTAGGTATCAGGGCAATGAAGGAGGTATTGAGCACTCTCAGGATGGTTATGTTCACCCTGGAATCCTCCACAACCTATGAAATATCTTGTTTAACTATATTCTAGAAAGCTTTAAAAAAATCCACATTGAAACCATCTGGGCCTGGTGCTTTGCCATTCTGCATATCTTTGAGGACTCCACTGATCTCCTCTTCCATTATTGGCCTGTTAAGGTTGAAATTATCCTCTCTAAATACCCGCTTCAATATATGATAGGTTACCTCCTTGATGAAATGCTCTCTATCTGAACTGTTTTCCTGAGTTATACCTTGGAAGTGTTGGACTAACACTACTTCTATGGCCTCATGGGTTTTTTGAAGCTCCCCCTCCTCATTCTTTATCGAAGAGATTATGTTGTAAGCTCTATTGGCAATGACGGATTTGTGAAAGAATTTTGTATTACGTTCTTCTTCTTTTAGCCATTGAACTTTGGACTTTTGTCTCCAAAAAAATTTCCTCTTGTTTACATAGATTTTCCCAATCTTAATGATGCTTCTCAACTTGCTCACTTTTAACTTTATCAAAGCCTTCCGTGATCAGATCTTGGTTGAGAACCTACATTTTGTTTTCAATGGAATTTTTTTCCTAAAAAATATTACCAAAATCCTTCTTGTTCTACTCTTTGAGCCAGAGCTTGATGTACTTAAGTCTTTTATGAAGTAGGAACATGCTTGTCCCCTGGATCTGCAAATCTTCTGACCACCATTTTTCAATATTGCTTATGAAATTAGGTTGGGTTAGCCAAATGTTTTCAAATCTAAAAGGTTTGTTCCTAGGAATACCAATGCCCTTGATCTCCAATTGAACCGGCTAGTGATCCGAGCCTCAAAATGGAAGAACTCTTGCTATAACTTCCTGATATGTTAGCATAAGTTCCCCTGCGATAATAAATATATATAACTTGGATGCTACATGGGCTTCTCCTCCTCTTTTGTTGTTCCAGGTAAAGAGGCCCTTAATCATATCTGTATCTACTAGTTTCATATTGTCTATAAAGGTTCCAAATTCTAAAGAGTCTTTGCTAAGAGTTCTAGTTCCCCCTTTTTCCTCCGAAAGCAACTTGATCATGTTGAATTCCCCTCCCATGATCTAGGTAATTCTTGTGTGTCTCTCCCTGGGGTCCACAAGAGAATATAAGAACCTGAGTTTATCATCCATTCTTTGAGGGCCATACACATTCATGACTAGATAGGTATTCCTCTTTCCTACAGGTTGAATAACTACTGATAAATAATTCCTTGATGCCTCCACATCTATTATGTCGATTTTCAGGGGCTTCCGAAGGGTGAGAATGCCCCCCACTATGTGCTCTACTTTGACTTCTAAAAACTCAAATCTACTGAGCCATTTGCTATGAATTTGTCTTAATTTCTGAATGGAACACTTCGTTTCTTGGATGAAGATAATATCCAGCATTGCTTGTTTCATTCTATGACTGAGCAATCTTTGCTTTCTTTTACTTCCTAGACCCTTGATATTTCAAGAAGTTAACTTCATTATTAAAGATCTACGAAGGAATAGTTGGATAGGTCTTTCATGTAACTTGAGTTTATCATTAGATTTCCACACTCCATCAAGAGTTCATTCTGCTTTTTTCTACCTCTTTTCTTTCCTGGGTTTCTAGTAGCTAGACCAGGAGTTATTTTCATCGTTTTCATACCTCTGTTGTCCTGCTTGTCAATGTTTTTCCCTTTCTCCACACCTCTGGCTTGAGTTTTCCATAAGAATAGTTGTTGTATTCTATTGAGATCTTCTTGAGGCAACGAGTCTACCCCTCCCGTCATTCCTTGAATCAAGAACCCTTCTAGATCTAGATGTTCTTTATCAAGAATTTCCTAAGGTTCACGATCCTCCTGCTCCATTTCACTCTGGGTCATTTCCTCATCCATCTCCAGTTCTGTATCACTAATCATGGTCACTTTTTGAAAATCAATATCCTCCATTTGTTTGCCCTTTTCTTCTGCCTCTTTTTCCTCATGACTTCCTCCCATTACTTGATCTTCTTTTGTGGTCTCTTCTTCTTCTTCTAGAATGTCGAATTTGTTCTGATTGACCTGTTTCCCTTCATTTTGATGTAACTTTGTCCCTCTCTTGCCACTTTTTCCTCTATTAATCACTTTGTGAATGTTGTCTGTATCCTTAATTTTGCTAGCTTTGGTTTTGTTTACTACTTTACTAAGAGGGCAGTCTCTGATTAGATGCCCATGTTCATGACATCTGCAGCATCTTAACGGAATATGCTTATATTCTATTGTTTGTATCCATTCTTCATCAAAATCTTCCAGGATCACCTCATTCGGAAGAGCTCATGATAGGTCCATTTCCACACAAATCATAGTGAAGGACGTATATTTTCCCCTTCTGGTAGCTTCAGAAGCTTTAATAAAATGCCCTAATTTATTGCCTATGGCAGCTAGCAATTCAGTTTGCCAATAATCAAGAGGTAGAGAGTAGAGCCTTACCCATACCAGAACCGAGGCGAAAGTCTCCCATTCTGGGACAAAATTCATCATCCAAGGCTGCATGTAGAGGTCTTCTGCTACGTAAAAGTAGGGCCCTCCTTCAAACACTCTGTCTTTGTCTTCAATATTTGTAAACACCACCGTGAAGAAACCCTTTGACCCAAGATGTAGTTCTATGCTCCCTTTAGGTTTCAAATGGTAATTGATCCATGTTTGTAAAGCTTTTTCAGTGGGCCATACTCCCATGAACTTACAGATGATAGCATAAGTCCTCATGTGATCTCTGTGTGCCTGCAGAGATGGATCATTTAAGATAACTCTGGGTTTGAACTTAGCTTTGGGTTTGCAGGTCCCTTTTGTTTTTTATCCTGAGAACCCTGATTTTTGTCTTCTTCCTCCTTGTCTTTAGTGCCGATATTTTCCTTATTTTTGGTTCATGCTCTCTCTTCTTCCACATTCTTTTTCCCTTCCGTAGAAATCCCTCTATCATTCTCAAGAGGTTTCTTGCCTCTGCTTGCTACTGCCTCCTTGTAGGAGGGAGTGGGGCTCCCTCCTCTGCGACTCTCCATGAAGATTGACCTCTAAAACTTACCTGAAACCCTATTTTATCGCCTTCCATTTCACTCCGCCATGTTTTTTAGGTCTAAGGAAAGCCTTCAACATGAAAGTACAATACTAAAAAAAATTTGGATCCTTAGAAATTATTGTTAGATAGGTGAGGAATATTATTGACTATGTCTCAAATCATTTGAGAAATTATCAATACGTTGTTCTTGTCTTGAATTTTTAGTATTTTTCCTTAAATATTATTGTTATTCCTAGAGCACAAATTATTGATGCATAACTTATTTTTAACATTGCCTATAATTTAATAGTTGCAAAGGAATTCCACACTACATAGATTATCAATTGAGATATTATTTAGGCCTTTTGTGCCTGACAACATATTTAGGTGGAGAGTCTTCAATGACAATGATGACATCTTAAAATCCCTTACTTTATAGGAAACTTATCCTGACTCTGTCACTGATGAAGACCTACATGATGAAGAGCTCAATCAACCATATTTAAATGACAAAGACAAATCTAAGAATATCATTCCAAAATCAGTAGTAAAGTTAGAATATTTTTATGATTTCAAAGATTGTTTCAAGGGACATTTTAACTATGAAAGTAATATTTCCTCCATACAGTTCAAACTGATTGACCTAGGCACCAAAAAAAAACCCTCAAAATGTTAATCTTGGTATAGGATGCTCACCTTTTGAATGAGCTAATTTTGTCCAATTTATAAAACAATATAAAGATGTATTCTCGTGGACTTGTAATGACATAAGAACCTATGATATGTCTATAATCAAACATATTATTCCTCTAACATGAAATCTAACACCAAATTTAACAAAATCTGAGAAAAAATCACCTTAGCTTGAAACCCCAGATTAAGAAGGAGCTGAACAAAATTCTCCAAGTAAAAATAATCTTCCTTGTTAAGAATTCCCAATGGATTTCTAATTTAGGTCTAGTTAGAAAGAATAATGGATATATTATAATATTTATTAATTTTAGAATCTTGAACAAAGCTTCTAAAAAAGACACCTTCCCCCTTCCTCTAATGGAACAAATATTACAATCAGTTGTTGGATATAAATGATGTCACTTTAGGTTTTTTTTTGTTATAACCAAGTCCTTATTGTTGTAGCTAATATAATGAAAACAACTTTCCAAATAAAGTGGGCCTTGTGTGCATATCATAAAATTCTTTTTGACCTTATTAACACTCGTGCTACATTCCAGACGGGAATGAACATAGCCTTTAGAGGTCTAATTAACAGGATGGTAGTTTTTTATTTCGAAGATGTCACACTTTACTCCAAAAAAGGGTCTAATCAAATGCATAAACTTACAAATATTTTTGAAATATGTGGAAAGCATGGTATCTTTTTAAATCCCGGAAAATCATTTCTCACATTAACCGAAGGAAAATTTTTAGGATTTATTGTTTCAAAGGCTAGGATTTTAATTGAACCTTCCAGGTAAAATCCATATCAAAGATTCCTTTTCCCCAAAAAAGAGTTTCATTCGGTCCTTTTAGGGCAGATTAATTTTATAAGGTGATTTGTACCAAGTTTTGCCCAAATATTTTCTCCTTTACAAAAATATGATAAAAATAAATAATGTATGTAAATGGAATTCTCTAGAATGTGAAGCCTTTAAATAAATTAAAAAATATATCATTCATGCTCCTGCTCTCATATTACCATATTTCAAGGAATTCATTCTCTATACTTTTTATTTTGACCAATCATGTGCAATTTTACTGAGTCAAAAGAAGATCAGAGAATTTATGTTCCTATTTCCTTCATGAGAAAAAGTTTTTAAAGACTGGAGTTGACTTAGTTTCACGTTGAGAAACATGTCTTTGCTTGAATCCCACACTAAAGTAATTGTTCCATACTCATCTATTAGGAATACATTTGTCTATAAGGACTAGCATGACAAACGATCACATTGCATTATAACCGTACAAGAGTATGATATTGAACTAAAACCTTAAAAAATTATTTGAGGTCAAGGCTTATGCACATTTCCTACAGGATCACTTTATTATGAATATAACAAGCCTCGTGATGATCATGATCAAACAATTATTCATGAAGAAGTAAAATAGGTAAACGATGTTCTCTGTCCATCTAGTTCTTGGTATTCAAATCTTGTATACATTTTTCTCATGGTTCTACCATATCTTATTTAGAGCCTAGGAAAATAAGAGCTCTGAGATTGAAACAAATCAATCTAAGCTAATTGAAGGAGTGTTGTTTCAAAGGTTAATATTTCCAAATGATTCCTTTGGAGATGGTCAAATTGAGAAAACCTTTCCATGATCTAGTTGGTTTCGGGTGTTAATATTTCCAACGATTCTTTGGAGATGGTCAAATTGAGACAACCTCTCAATGATAAATATTCAAGTCCAATTAGATTCCCAAAATAACTCGGAAGCATATGAAAACTGGAAACATTTTTCAAATCCATTCCTAGAGGTTTGTTAGATTTCCCAGTGAATTAGGAAGGAATATCATTTTTGAACAATTTCTTATCACTAGTAAATATAATTTTCAAGGAATGTAGATCACATAGTTCTCTAGGGAAAGTTTTGAATAGCTCATTTCTTTTTTCAATGTGTTCTAAATGTTTCATCTGCATTATAAACATGGGGAATCTTGAAAGAGTAGGGAAGATACACAACTCTGGCAACCTCCAGGCACCTACAATGTTTGTGTTTCAACTATTAAGAAAAAGTCTCTCATGATTTTCGGTGAGAAAATGAAGTGTACCATTTTATTATGGAAACATAATTTTAGAAGGAAACAAATTTAAACAAAACATTGCTGGAAGAAGTATACAAACCCAAAATGTCAAAAGAATTTTCTCTCACAAGTAAAGAGGAATCCAAATTCCAACCTTGATGGGGCTCTCCCTTACTCCAACATCGATGAATTTTTCTTTTATGTTTATTAAAAGAAAGCCATTATTGTGAGCCTTGGCCACTACCCACTGAAAGGGAAACGCAGTATATATAATTTTACTACAAAAATTTCCAATTACAATCAAAAATATTTTTATTTACTCAAAATTACATCTTACATTGTAATACAAAAATTTCGAATTACAACTAAAAATTATTTTAACTAGAATTTGCACCAGATGTTACAAAGGAAACACTGAAAGACATAAATTGAGTAACAATTGTGACGTGCAAATGGAATTGAAAGTAAGAATTTATATAAAATATTGAATGCAAGGGTGGAAGATAATGAGTTACACTTGTAGCTATATCCTTGAGTTACTTGTGAGCATTCTGAATATGGATATTTTGTAAATAAAAATAGTCTCATGTAGAGGTTATCCATTATCCATGTAGTTGCTACTGTTTATGTGAACATGTTATGGTATATTATTTTAAGGTTTATTGTTTTTAATTTTAAAACAAGTTTGAGGGACACAAGATTGCATAACATATTATATTTTTCTTCATTTATGTTATTTTTCCATATGCTACCTATTTATGGCAATGTTTTTTTACATCTGGGGCAATTAAGGAATAATTGTGACATGTGAAATGTTAGTGAATATAATAATTAATAAACAAGATTACATGAAAAGGTGGAAGATAAAGCTAAATGATTTACATTAGGTGAAATTTACATATAGTATAATGTTTGTAACACAGATTGCCTCTTGATATTTAAAGATGTTTTATTAAGTTTCAATAAAAAAATACAAGTAGTAGATTGTAATGGAAGAGGTGAAAAAAGAAACATAACATTATGAACAACATCATGGTTGTCATTCCATATTTGAAATTGCATTAAAACTTGTTGGAGGCATCGGAGTATTGAAGAAGCAGTAATGAACCTGCAAAATGAATATTTCGTTCAAATTATGCAAAAGTATTATTCATATTTCAAATATGTAAATTAATTGTGGAAATTCATTAGGAACAGTTTGCATGTGAATTGTGTTAAAATGAAATTGGAATGAATGAAAATGAATTTACCTTTCTTCAAGGGAATTTAAATACCTTTAGTCAAAAATGCAAGGCGAACGATGGCATATCAAACCATTCAAGATTTATGCATAGTTTAAGATGCATATTTCTTAATTGCTAGTCTGCTCATATTTTTCACATTCTGTCACGTTGATGAATATGGATTACGCCTTTTAGAGTATATTTTATTTGTAGTAATAATTGTATAGTTGGATGAAGGCAGTATAATGATACTTTTTGATTTGGTACTAGTAGAAATCTTCTTTCTATATTTTGTAATGTAAGTATTGATGCTTTAATATGTCATGTTCCATAAGATAGATAATGTTAAAAACAAGTAAATAGAAAATATAATAAAAATGCAATATTTCCAACCATGTATTAATAATGATAAAATTTAGCTATTGTTAATAGATATAAAAGGTATGTCATAAAATAGAATGAGTTTAATAAATATGGGAAACCTTTTGGTAATGTTAACGTATGGATTGGCATAGATCTTCTCGCAGTGGAATTGAATGGACAATTTCTTCTCCATGTTTTTTGCGAGAAATGTTTTTGTTGTCTTTAATTTTATTGTAATGATCGAAACTAAATGTGGGGCAAGTCCGAAGATCTTGTAGAGAAGGGACTCTTGAAATTGTTGTGAATGTGAGACCTTGACATTCAGTTTTTCCAATGTCAATTGTTTCTTTTGGTAGTGTCATACATTTAGATTTATGTATAGTTAATTCTCAAGCCATCTTTAGTGGAATGTGTGTACATCCATTTCTTTTTATTGTTGGAATAGGAAAGTGAGTGGGATTTCTATCATCCCAGGGAGGCACAATATATTTGGGAAAAGCTATAACAAAAAATGTTGGAAGTTGTGGAGGAGCAGTTGATTCTTTTTAAAAATATGGATATAATTTCTCCGAGGGAACCATTGACAAGTCCAGCTAAAACGAAAAGATTGGAAGTTGGTGTCACTTTTTTTCCTTTGCATAGCAAGACAATTCCCTGAAGTTGCTCATCTTCTGGGGAAAGGTTGGAATATGTGTTGTTGTCTTCTGCAATGGATCTTGTGACAATATTGTTTAAAGATATCATCATTTTATTATTATGGACCGATGTTTTAGCATTGGTTGGGAATAGATGCATGGAATCATGGAAAGAATGTATTTCATATTCTAATAAGATGGAGTATGTGCATGACATGAGGATGTTGTAGTCATCAATTGTTGCATTTTCATTTCTAATGTTCTGGAGGATGTTCCTGAAAGTAACCTGGGTGATGTTATTTCCTTGTTGAAGAAATATTGTGTCCAATGTGATGAATGTGTTGAATGTGTTCCAAAATGTGCTGATGTGGCTTGTGCATGCATATAGAGGTATGTCTTTGACAGACAGTAACTAGCTGAGATCACCAATTAATATATTGTAACAACCACTGAAAGGAGTGTTTCTTTGCGATGGAAATGCCTCTCAAAGTCGTTCGTCAATCTGGCTGAGAAACTTTGGCCCATTGAAGCTCATTTCATCGCTTAGTATGTACCTGATATGCTTAAGTTCTTCTTGGAATTTTGCAAGGGCAGTTCCTTCTAAGGGCATAAGATTCTTTACAGGAAGGTGGAGGGCAGATTGGATTCTCGATGCTTGTATGTTGAAGATTGCAATGCATGATCGATGAAGGTTTTGAGCTTGCAAGGGTTATGAGAATTTTTGTGATGTAATTTATGAGGGATTTTCCAATACCAACACTGCCTTGTATTATCATTATTAGAGCGTCTAAAATATCCTTCTTAGCAAAAAGATTAGCAATAATATTTAGAACTTTTCTTTGCATTGGAGATAATGAGTTAAGGGTTGTCATGATATGTTTATGTGTTTGAAGAATGTGTTGCACAGGGTGGCTACTCTCAATGAATTGTATGCCATTATTTTGTGGATATAGTGGGATAGTGGTATGATTCCAGTTATGGTTGTCATCGAAACCATGAAAGTCAAACATGTTAAAGTCATTTATGAGGAGCTTGTTTGTAGGGTGTAATTGGGAGAGTAATTCACATTCATTTAAGTCCATGGTGTTTGGAGGATGGTTTTCATGAATAGTTGAGTTATCATTTGCAACAAATTCAATATTAGATAGTGTGTGGCATTGATGCCAAGGTTTGTATAAATGATGAAATGTTTGCCAGCTTGTGATGAATTCTTAATCAAAATCTCCTATATCTTTAGCAATATGATGAAATGGTTTGTATAGCATAAGTACAACTCGACAAAAGTTAGCATAGCAAGGTTCTGTAGTGGATGGTATGGAGGAGTAGCGTGGTATGACATGAATAATTTCATTTGTAGGTCTAAGTTTCCATTTGTTTGTCTTGTAACGAGGATCATATAACCAAGATCTTTCTAGTTCTATAAGTGATGTGGATTCTAGGGTAGATGTGCATTGGATATATGTATCTATGATGTGTGGTGATGGAGAAGACGCTGTGTTATTTTGTGGAAGGAGCATAAGATTTTTTTGGCTTACATTTAAAGAAAAGAAGGATCAAATACACAATGTCAATGGTAATCTTTGGAGCATATGGCAGGTTTTTTCTGCTCCAATGTCACAATCAACAAGGGGTTTTGCAAGGAATTTTCAAAATGTGGATGTTTCTAGGTTGACATTGGGTGAAACGAGGACAATTCTACATAGCATGTGGTGGAATATTTCAGATTTTTTTCTTCTTTGGATGAATATTTTGCGATATATTTTTGTACGGCATGTATGGAGAGTAGTCATTGGAAGTCAACATTTGCACACCAAATAGATGGGATGATAGGGTTATGGGTATTGATTTGATCATTGTTGCGAGCAGGGGTGTATGTTTTTTGGCCATTGGAGTCAATGAACAAGGATTATTTTGGATGTAATTCCCAAGGTGTTTTATAGCGACATTCGAATAAGGATCCTTTCTTTCTTAGGCATGTGCTTTTGGTGAATTTTGTGTGTCATTTAATGCAATTGATGAGTTGTTCATAATCATTGAGAGGATTGGTTCGAAAAATATGTGGCGTGGACAATAGGCAAGGGTATTCTTAATTTTCTTGAGTAATGGGTTGATTTGAAAGAGTAGGAAGGTGAGGTTTCCAAGCTGAAATATATTTGTCAAAGAATTTCTTAGCAATATAAATTAATTTTGTGTCTTCACAGTTGAGGCTTTCCATATCAGGAGCATTTTATATCCAAAGGAAGCCATGGATGTGTGCCTATCCTCTATGTTTCCATTCATACTTGTCAAGTATGCATTTATGTAAGATATTTTTTTATTACATGAGGTTGATGTTTAGAGAATTATGAAAGAAATGCGGTAGAGTATGCACATGTACTAGTAGTCTTTTGTCTGCAAGTGTTTCTCTAAGATAACTTTACATAATGTTTTGAATATATGGTGCATATATAGTGATGTTAAATGGGGGTTAGAGATAATGTTATCATTTCTCCATTTTTTTTGTTTTGCAATATCAGGAGGTTGACATTCATGCATGACTACATGAAGATCAAGCCATTTTGTATCAGCTAAAATTAATGTGAAGAACAAAATTAGGCAACTAAGCTGAGATATCATGTCTGTTAGTTAATTTTTAGCTTTGTTTCAAAAAGGTCTTGTGCCATGTAAAGAGCAATTGAATCGCATGACTTGTTCTGCCAACTTCTCGTCTATAAATTGTTCTAATCAGATTTTTAGATCTTGAATAGATGTTGGAAAGTTATCTCCGATGTCTTTTTACAAAAACGGAGGTTGCTTCTTGACTGCGATGTCGCATCATGAGATTGTATATGTAATAACGAAAGCGTGGGTGTTTTCCAAACCCGTTATCATGATAACATATGAGATGAAGTTTGTATTCATATAACTGCACTACTTTCATTCTTAGTTGATTTGGCATTGCAAACCCTATGGGAAAAATGGTGTGGAAAACCATAGAGAGTATACCTTCTGTGTTGTATTCATTTATGGGGGTTAGGCCAATTGGTGGTCATTTAATTGTAGTATTAGAATGGTGGTTACTAAATAATGTATCATTTCTTGGACTTTTGTATTTGTATTGGGAATAATGGGTATGAATGATGATGTGTGGATGATGATGTGTGGCATGGGTATGGGTTTGTAGAATCTTCAGTGAGGTCAAGTGGTATTTCTGGTGAAAGTTGGGCAATTGGATCTGTGGTATTGGAATGGTGAAGGGAGGAGGAGACATCAGTGGGGAATTTTGGTAAGGATGTTAGTGTATTGTTATCAATACAAACATTCTTATAGTATGGGTCATTTACGAATTTGTTTTCTAATGTAGCGAGCACATGATGTCTACTAAAAATGAAATCATAAGCACGATGGTCATTACTATTACAGGTGACAATTCAAATGTCCAAGTCTTCAACACGTTGTGGCAACAAGCTTGTGATTTGCATAATGTCTTATGGAAAACAAATTATGTGGTCAGTGTATTTATATTGGCCACCACGTGCGAGTGTTACCTGGAGTATAGGGTTAACCCTAGCAATGATAATTTCTTCTACTTGTGAAAGAGAAGCAAGGATGAAAGGTTGAGGACCAGGGTTCATGTTGTTTGATAATGAGAAGTGACGACCTTTTGTTTCATATATGCATCTAGAGCAGCAATACATTTGGTTCGAATTGTGGATATGTATTCCAGGATATGATTTAAGACAAATGGAGCATGGAAATTTAGGTGAAAGTTTATCAATCTTTGCACAAAATTCTTGATGTGCCTCATTATTGTGAACGTTGTTGAAAGCATGTGCAATGGAGGGGTTGGGGAAATGAGTTATCAATGTATTTGTTTGAGAGGTTTTCTCAAAAGATAGAGAGTTTGATAATTGGAAAGGAGGATTGCTTTCAAGGTGGGAAGTGGTAAATATAGAGAGGTTTGATGGAAAATGTGAATTTGCATCATATGTTTCAGACCATGAAAGTTGGTTTTTATTCTGCTTTTCCTTTTTTTGACAATCTGTGACGCCTTTCTTTGCCTGATAAAGCTCATGTCGACGTGCATTTATTTGTTTTATTTTCTTCATAGTATCTTCACGCGTGTTCATCATTACAAGAAGCAGACATGTGCACAAGTTATCATACCTATAAGCAAGAGAGGGGAAATGGGAATTTTATTTGGAGAGAGAACAACCATATCATTGTATAAAAGGGAAAGAGAAAAAGAATTGAAGTTTTGAATAGTTTTCTGTTAATTTATTATTAGAACAATGTGTTTGAAAGAACATATAAGTAATTTTCATCAACACATGTAGATAATTGCATGTGTATTGCATCAATTTTGCTCATTTGTTAAAAGAAAGAATGTAAAAAGAATGTGAATAAGTGCACGTACACAATGAAATAATATATAAAATGGAGGATGAATATTTATTTCAATACTAAATAAGAAATTTTTTTGAGAAGGCATGGAATAGTATATGGTCTAAACTTGTATTTATAAAGTAAGATAATACAAACTGTCAAAAATAAAAATGTACATGTAATGATATCTATCTATGATATCGACATGTTATTGATTGCGAGGATGTTGTTGCATTTTGTTGTGAATTGCAAGCTTTCTTCTTTCATGATAACACATTTCAACCGTGGTGTTCCTTTAAATTTTTATGTCTTTACTGATAGTTTGAAGATGTGATTTGTCCATAGTGGTTTAGAGACAATTTCCTTGATTATATCTTGATATGATGATAACAAATAGAAGTCCTTTACATTAATCCCAAGAATTGTAGATGTCGCGTCTTTGAAAGCAACAATTGAAGCTAACTCACCAGTGTGATCTTTTATGTTGATCTTAAGTAAGTATATATAATCATAGTCAGTTAATCCAACATGCCATTTTGGGCAATACCATATGCCGTATGCCGGTATTTTGTGGAATAAGTTTTTTCATGCATTTTTTCCCATCAACGATACACAGGCAAGAAAGGTAGCAAAAAAAGTCCATCGAAATTTTAATTATTGTGCCCTTTAGTTGGGAGAATGTTGGTTTCTCTAAGGAATCCATAGTGTAAATATTAGCAATTGTTATTTTTTTTGGTTTATGTCCAAAAGGAGTTGAATATCTTGTTGTTAAGGATGTAGAAGTTGTAGTGCAACCTTCTTTTTTAAACCATGACTTTAGCGTGTGGGCCTCTTTAATGTCAGGATCTACAAGAATAATGGATCTTGTTGTAGTGCCAACATTTTTTCCATTAAAATCTCCAACACGGGTAGACTTGATTGCAATGATGGGGTTATTTCATGCACCACATAAGGAGGATATTTCTTGTGATACGACTTCAAAATTTCTAGCCCAAAAGATTGCATCCATGTTATACCCAAACATGTCTTGAAGGTGTATTGTTTGTTTAATAACTTCACAGTCGTCTTTTCTACGTATAGTGCACAAATTGTAAATGTAAGTGACAATACAAAGAACATGAAAAATAGAGTTGGCTTTTGTTGTTCTGATATCATTGATTGATTTTATATTGAAATGCACCACTGGGTTGCATTTCTTTTCAGTGGAAACATGCTCTATGGTAGAGTGTGCATTTAACAAATTCCCAAGTCATTGTTTAAGTGGTTGTATTTCTTATTAGTCATTTTCACATTCCCTTTTGAGACAATGTAGACATTTCCAAGTTGGATTTTGTCAAAAAAATAATCAACGAGATTGTTGGAGCAAGTAATATGTATTTCTCCACCTTTTGTATCGAACAGGTTAAAGCCAAACACTTTATCGGGTCTATATTGATTCTGAAATTATCAAAGAGGTGTTTTTCTTTGAACGTAATATTTTATGCACCGATTTTAATGGTAAGGTTTTAGTTCTCTAATGGGAATATGGACTAGCATGACAGATGTTGCTTGAGTAGTTGGAAGAGGGCAGTGCCTTTTTGATGAAGTATCTTGGTTCAATGAGGAGGGAGTGTCTTCTTCAGAAGTTATCAGAATACTCAAATTTTTTAGATTACCAATTAAGGGTGCAGATGAATTAGAAATCTCGAAGTCTATTGGCATTATAGACCTACACGATAAATGATAGTCATAGGAGTAATTGTCAGACTTCAAAGTGGTATCGAAAAAATCTGTAAAGTTGAAATCGGATATTTATGAAAAACTTACATTGATGGACCAATAGTTGAAGTATTCCTACTTTTAGCATGTATAATAGAACCCTTTTGCAACAATACTATTGCTACCAGGTCATTGAAATCTGTTGGAAGCATAAGGTGTTTCATATGTGTGTCATCAGAGATGACAGTGCGATATCGTAGATTTGAACTTTGCATTGATTGAAAGGGGTCAAGTTCAACAATTTGTAGGAAAGGTTGAATATGAGTTGATCTAGAGAGCATTGAGAAAATAACATTCTCAGTAAGTTTTCATGTCATTTCCTGAAAGTAGAGATAACAAAATAAGTACTATATAGAAGAAAAAAAATCATATAGGTGGTTTTCTATTTAAAACTGTTTATGTGTGGTTTTCCTCGTGTTATATGTTTAACATTCATAAAATTTCTATAGAACTACATGAAAAATTATGAACTAAGGGGCATGACACATGTTCATATTGTTTGTAATTGAGTGTTTATCTAGACTTGTAAACATAAAAATGAAGATATTTATGACAACAACTTCCATATGATCATCCTCTTTCAAACATAGTAAAAATTGTAAATTGAAAATTTCAAAAACCTACACATGATATAAACAACCAAACAAGTTCCCTACACTTGGTGATAATATTCAATAAACCAATGTCAATTGCATAGGCAATCAGAATAAAACCACTCCAACTCTTGATTTTTTGGAGGGAACATTAGTGGATGGAAAGCATTAGAAATAAGAAGTACCTTTTATCAGGCTTGTGACATGATGGTCATCTATGCATGTTCATCTATTAATGGTTGATGGTTTAAACTTTTTAACTAATTGTAAGGAAACTACCAATGTATCATAACTTCAAATTGCATGCAATAATATCTTTCGAAGTATTCACATCAAAAAATATGAAATAAAAAATACACAACATTTAAGAGCAAAACGTATATTATTCCATAAAATGGAAAAGAGAGGGTTAGAAATTTTTAAAAATACATTCTTCTAAGATGATTGAATAGACTAGAAATATGATACATCATAGAATGTGGAGCCTACAAGTTACATTTTATTCAAAATATAAAGCTTAAAAAAATACTTCAATTTCACTCCTTTAAAATTAATTAAACATCATTGAATATTTTAACAGAAAAATGTTAAGATGCATTGATGTGTCCTTTTAAAGTGATGCATTTTATCATGCTTACAAATTTATGGAGACTTACCTACACAATAACATTTAGTGTGTGCATTATGTCAATGACCTAAATATCAACATATCTATTCACTTTTTCTAAATGTTGTAAAGAACCAAAATTTTGGAAATATTCGTAAATGTGTACAAATATTTATAGGCACACTCCCTATACCTCAATAATTTTGGTTTCATCTTCAACTTTTGTAGTCTGGAGATTTATCCAAGCTTCAATTCTTTCTTTTTCTCGTTGACATCATAAATTTACAAACAACCTAAATACTCAAACATTTTATTGTTAAAATTATATATAACAAATGCTAGCAATCTCTTAAAGGGCTATTTCATACTATTGTAAGCTAATTTTGATCATAATTTTGTGGCAAAATGTAAGTTCTGGAAATGGCAATTTTGATAAGACAAAAATTTACAAAACTTGAAAATTAAGACAGCCAAGCAATTTTCAAACTTAGGGACTTGATTTTGCAGTCTCAAAAGCTTGTTCCAGATCATTCAATTTCCTCTTGTCACTTCATTAAACTATTGGTAAACATTAATCAGAAGCATTAGTTTAATATATGTTGGATATCACAAAGAAAGGAAATATTTAACAATCAAAGTTTCCTTCCAAATTTGCTTCAACAAATTTTCTCTAAAGTTTCTTCAAGTCCACTCAAAGTCAGATCCAAACTATTCATTGTTTCTGGCATATAGAAAAGGAATTCATGTAGCTTAGTAATCCATGGTATGAAGCAATCATGCACAAGCTTATGCTACTTATAGTAGTCACAAATCTCTCTCTGATATAGAGCAATAATGGTCACATATTTGGAAATTGATATTCCAATGATCAAATGACCCTCCTTAGTTATTCAAACTTTCTACAATTAGTTGAATGAATGTCCTAAGTTGATCAAACTATATCTAGTCATTCAAATGACCCACCTTAACTAATGTACAGAGTATTCTCCCTTGCTAGCTATTAAGTGGGCACTCCCTAGTATCTGGGTTAGTGCTCTCCTGGTACCTCAGTTAGTGGTTTCCACTGCCTCGTTAAAAATATCACATGGATATATTTTTATGGAGAGATTGAGTGGCTCAGTCAGAAGGTCAACCCTCGATCAATAAGGGAAGTAGATTGACCTTCTGAAGCTCTTTGAAGAGAATCAATATGGGGTTTTGATCCGGATTCAAAAAGTAACACAACAAATTACAAATATAGCCATACATACAAAGATGCAATAGAAACAATACTTCATTCCATTACTGTAAAATACTGAAATATGCTTACAAACAGAAATGGAAATAAACTAGCTAGGGCAATGGTGGCTTATCTCTGAGAAGAGATGTGGCAACTACATGCCTCTAAATTGTCTTACAATGAGGTTCGAAGGCCTATTTATTTTTGAGAAACAATGGAAAACCCTAAACATCCAAAAACCTAACCCTAGGACATGAAGCGCCAAACTATGAGCCCCGTTTTGGATAAATTGGTACATCAACTTCCTAGGGTCGTAACTTTGGCATATGACCTCCGTTTGACATGCAAAATACCTCGTTAAAAGCATTTATCCGAGGAATACAAATTTGGGAAGAGAAAGATTAATCCATGGATCCATGTTGCTCCCAATTTTACCCAAAAACATCGTTTAGGGCCTCAAAACGGCTCTAGAAGTTCAGGACTCGAAAAACTCCTAAAAATAGTAAATTGTGCTACAATTAAGGAAACTGAAAAACTGAAAGAAACAATGGTGTCGATCGAAGTGGAATTGGTGGGTGGCCCCCAAAATCCACCTAGATCACTCCTCCCCCCTTAGGAAGCAATGGTCCCCATTGCATTGAGTTCCTCCATGAGATGAGGAAACTTCTGTTAAACTTGGTTCCTGGTGAGCCATTCGCCCTGGTGAAGGAGTTGGCCTGCTTTGGAAACTCGATATAGTTGGATCTGCTACTGGCGAGTGTGCTTGATCTATGTGTCCATGATCCAATCAGTTGTAGCTTGTTCCATACAATCTAGATTTAACTCTGTGGGTGTGAGTTGTTCTGCAATGTCCAATGTGTCTAGTAATGGTGGAAAGTATGGCTGAAGGCGGTCCACATTGAACACTGGGTGCAGGAAAAGGAATGGCGAAATGCTGAGCTCAAATTGATTATCTCCCATAGCCTTGGTAATGATGTAAGGACCATATCGGAGTGATATGAGTTTCTGATAGGCTCTCGTAAGGCATTCCTTTTGCAAATGCAACCAAACTTTGTTGCCCACCTAAAACTTGTGTGACACCCAATGTTGATCATGTCACTAGTTGTACTTGGCATTTGATTTCTCCAGAATGTCGTGGACCTACTGGAAAATATGTTGGATGTGCTCAATGAAGTTGTTTGCCTTATATGTTTCAGTCTAGACATGATTTGAATGTACCTGAGTAGCTACAAATGGCATGGCCACATCAATGGGACATAGTGGTTGGAATCCCAAGCACACCTGAAAAGGGTTGTGGCCAGTCAAGCTATGGAGAGCCCAGTTATAGCTGTGTTGAACATAGGGGAGGCTCTCATACCATGTGCATGAATTCTTTGAATTATACATGCGTAGAATGTGTATGATCATCCTATTGAAAACCTCTATCTGGCATCAGTTTGGGGATGGAAGGTTTTGGACTTAGTGAGTTTGGTGTTCAGCATCGACCAGAGACTGGAACAAAATGTATTGAGGAACCTCTTGTCTCAATCTGATATGATAGACTATGGGATCCAAAAGTGTACCCACACTCGTTCAAAGAAGATTTTAGCAATGGCTTCTGTTGTCATATTCTTCTTGCAGGCCACCATAATGGCCATCTTCAAGAACTTGTCGACGACCACAAAAACACAGTCATTTCCATGCTTAGTAGAAGGAATGCCCAACATGTCATCCATGGAGATGGATTCCCAAGATCGCCTAGGGGTAGGCAGCAGGGTATAGAGGCCTTGCTTCTTAATGGTCAGTTTGGCAATGGCACAGACAGTGCATGATTTGATGTACTTCCCGACATCCTGTCCAAGATTTGGCCAATAGAAATATTCCGACAGTACTGCAACTGTTTTCTTGACCCTGAAATGCCCAGCAGCCCGACTGTAATGTGCTTCCTAAATAATCTTGGAATGCTCCCTTGAAGGAACACAAAGGTGACCCAGGTGGCATAACAAGGCATCCTGGAGGTGAAAATCTCGAACATGTTAACCCTCCAAGAGTGTCTGGTATGTGTGGCCTAATTCTAGGTCGCTTTTATAGAGAAGTGGCCAATCAAAAGTCTTGTGCCCACAAGAGCTGAGCACGGTGGTTAATGCCATGATCAGTGGTCGACTGAGGCAATCTGCAACATTATTGGTGTTGCCTTTCTTATACTTGATATTCAAATGGAACTGTTGTAGGTATGTGGACCACTTCTGATGGCGATTATTCTACAATTTCCCTTGGTCTCTATGAACTGCAGGGGTTGGTGGTCTGTGTGGATAACCATTTCCTCCCCCAAAATGTAATGCTTTCATTGTTAGTAGGCCTACATAATGGAATACATCTCTTTGTCATAAGTGGGATAATTCATGACTATGTCTGAAAGTGTCTCACTATGATATGCCACTAGATGCCTGTGTTGAGTAAGGACTGCCCTAATAGCATAGTCAGAGGCATCTGTCTCAACCTCAAATGGCTGTTGTAAGTCTGGTAATGCAAGCACTAGTGTTGAGCAGAGGTGATGTTTCAACTTTATGAATGCCTTCTATTGAGATTCAGACCAAAAGAATTTTTCTTTCGCTCCTCCCTTGGTGACTAGAATCAAGGGCTAAGCGATATGAGAAAATCCCAAAATGAACTTGCAATAGAAGTTGGCAAGACCTAGAAATCTGTGGAGATCTATGAAGTGGTTGGATATCGCCAATCCCGAATGACTCTAATCTTTGTTGGATCCACATGCACCCCCTGTTCATCAATAATGTATCCCAGATACTGAACCTAGGTCATGCCAAAAGTGCATTTCTCCAAATTGGCACATAAATTGTGTTGCCACAGTGTTTGGAGAACCTGTCGGATGTGATGGAGGTGCTCTTCCCAACTCCGGTTGAAGACTAGGATGTCATCCAAGTATACCACTACAAATGAGTTGGTGAATGGCTGCAAGATGTCATCCATTAACCTCATGAAATTTGCAGGAGCATTCGTCAACTTGAAAGGCATAACCAACCATTTGAAAAGGCCCTCTTTCACTTTGAGGGTAGTGTTCCACACATCGAAGGGTTTGACTAGTACCTAGTGATATCCTGACTTCAAATCGATCTTGCTGAAATATTTTCCCCCCTTTAGTTGGTCCAGGAGGTCATTAATCCATGGGATCGGGTACCTATTATGGACAATCATCTTGTTCAGTGCCCGATAGTCAATACAAAGTCTCCTGAATCTACCTCTTGTTCTCATCATTCTCCAGAATGGAGCGCCGATAGATTGGTCCATTGGGCAGCGGCACACCTAGGGTCAGATCCATGGAGTGCTTGACCTGACAGTGCAAAGGAACCCCTGTAGGGTAGGTGAAGATGTCCTCGTACTCCTCCACAACCTTGTCCATCTGTAGTTGTCATGTGAAGGGGCCCTTTCTGGAGGTCATGGCCACTGTCTTCTTCTTTCCTTGGGGGTGTATCATCAGGAAAACAAATTTCCCAATTTTGGAAATGAGCTTACTACATTTTTTTGCAGTAACCAAAGAGATGGCAATAGGCTGGTGCTACCTCCAGTATCCTGTACAACTTATTTCCCAAAGTAACAATAACAGCACGAGGCCTTGATTCATAGATAGCATGTCACTTCCACAAGTATGGTTGGCCTAATAATACATCACAAACATCAACGGGGGCAATGTCACATAATACCTCATCCATGAAGGGCTTGATGTTGTATGGAAGGCGGCACTGTTGGCTCACGCACAGACCTCATCCTTGGTGAAACCACCTGATGGTGTACGATTATGGATGTGTTGTGGTCACTAAGCCCAGCCGCTTCATGACCTATGCTGAAATGAGATTATTTTGGCTCCCAAAGTTGATAATGAACTGTAGCAAGGAACCCTTTACCCACATCTTGGAGTGGAAGAGGTGCTCCTCCTCCACTGGTTCTTTAGGTTCCTCCTTCTAGATCTTTGTGGTGGCAACAGTGGTGTTGGGATTTGCATCGATAATCTACTTCCCTTTTTCACTCCCCTTGTCAGGTTCTGACTCAGAGTTAGAACATGCATCTAATTTTGAAACCTTTAGCTCGGCCACCAGTGGTTGCTTAGCCCGACACTTGTGTTGTGAATGGAGCTCTTATGGAACTCACACCACTTTCTCGTGTCCTTTTTCGGCTTCGCAGCACTATTCTTTGCTTGCAGCTTTGGCGGGTTGTCTTGGGTCACCCCTCCTTAGCTTTTTCCTTTGTTCTGTGGTTTGGGGGCACCTTTCCCTTGCTTTAGATTCGTAGATCCAAAGTTTTGCTTCTTCTGTTTAAACTTTTGCTTGATCTTGACAGCATATCAGTATGTCGCGCCGAGTGAGGAGATGTTAAGGAATTCTATTTTGTCTTGGATGTACCTGTGCAGACAGTCATGGTATTTGAGTACCAAATATTGCTCTGAATCCTTGTTACCCAAACTTGTGCGAAGGGTATGGAAAATATTGGTAAACTCTGGCACGTCTTGGTCCCTTCCCTACCACAGCATGGTCCACTTTATGTATTGATCCTCATAGCTTCCGATAGGGTAGTACTTCTCCTTGATGGCAGCCCGGAATGAATTCCAGGTGTGTGCGATTGAAAATAGTGAGGCCGTACTTTCATCCTTCTTCTCGCAGTAGGTTTCCCACTAGTCCTTGACATGGGGGGTGGCTTTGAGAAGAGTGAAAGTAATCTTTTCTCGATTGGAAAAATCATGAACAAAAAAATACCCTTCTAGCAGATTTAACCATTTATCTATGGCGTCTTCATCTATCTGACCCTCAAATATGGGAATGTCAAAGTTAACTTGTACCTTAAATGGTTTAGCGCTTCCAGTGTAGCTACTGGAAGTAGATGTGTCACCACTGGGTAGCCGCTGAAGGATTTGGGCAAAGTTGTCCATCATCGCGTTCCTTTGTCACTCGAGGGCCTCTTCGAGCAAGATTTTGATAGGATCTCCTTCCCCCTCATCTTTCTTTTCATTCGCCATGGGAGACCATCAGGATTTGCAATGTTGGTCTTGCAAAGGTTCAACTAGTTCAAGCCCTAACTCCTTATATCCTAACCTTGTTGAGGACATGCAAAGAAAGACAAAGAAAGAGCAGACCACTCTGATACCACTAATCTAGATTTAAACAGGAACACAAAAAATTAGAGATATAACCATACATATAAAGAAGTAACAGAAACAATACTTCATTTCATTACTGTAAAATACTGAAATATGCTTATAAACAAAAATGAAAATAAACTAGCTAGGGTGCTGGTAACTTATCTCTGAGAAGAGATGTGGTAGCTACATGCCTCTGAACTGTCTTACAATGAGGCTTGAAGGCATATTCATTGTTGAGAAATAATGAAAAACCATAAGCATCCAAAAACCTAACCCTAGGAGATGAAGTGTCAAACTATGGGCCCCGGTTTGGGTAAATTGGTACATCAACTTCCCGAGGTCGTAACTTTGGCATATGATCTGTGTTTGATGTGCACAATACCTCGTTAGAAAGATTTATCTGAGGACTAAAACTTTCGGAAGCGAAAACCTGGTCCATAGGCCCCTTCAACCCATGTTTCTCCCACTTTTCCCAAAAAACATCATTTAGGGGCTCAAAATGGTTTCAAAAGTTCAAGACCCAAAAACTACTAAAAATAGTAAATTGTGCTACAATTAAGGAAACTAAAAATGTAAAAGAAACAATAGTGGGGATCCAAGTGGAATTGGTGGGTGGCCCCCCATATCCACCTGGATCAGGTTTGGTCTTATTTCGAAGCTCTGTTAAGCCTTTTTCAGAAGGGAAATAATTGAATTGTTTTCCTTCATAGTAAACAACAAACCAGCCATAATCATTGCAGAAACAATGTTCTTTGCTTCAAAGCTAGAAGAAGGAAAGCTTTGGAGATATTACTCACACCATGTATTCTATAATCTAAGAATTTTAGAGAAATCCAGTCCTTACTTGTGCTGATTTGGAGCTTTAAAGAGTTGCTAATAATGACAATTAGATTGAAGTACAAGAGATTTTGCAGGGTCATCACATACAATAGAAAGAACATGGTGAGGTAAAATATGATCCAATTAAACAGAAAAAAGGAACTCTGAAGTTATATTAGTGAACCCAGAAAATACCTCAAATGAAGTAGAGGTTGTGTCCAATTCAATGGCTATAGTTGTCGTTAACCCTAAGAAAAAGAAAGCAACAACAAACATGGAATGCAATGTTTAAACACCAAAGAAGTAGGAGTTTCTTAGTAAAAGAATTGAACCTTAAAAATCAAGTGATGTGGTGGAAATGGGATCTGAACAAGATCAATTGGTTGAGCCACGTAAGAAGATATTGAGGTTGGAAGAGCCGGGGAGTGGCAAATATAATTCTTCAAAGATATTCTCTCAAGAGAGGTCTAAGGAGAAAACCCTCCAAGGCTCAATTGTAACTATCACCTATCCCACTATAGCTGGAGTAGTTGAATAAGCCTAAAATCAAGGGAAGTTCCTCTAGATTCATTACTGGATATCGTTTAGCAGATGGAAGTTAGTGTTGTCTCATAAATATCCCAAATAAAGAAGTAAGATACCAACTAGAAAATGGAATTGTCTCCCAAAGTATTCAACAAAGGGCCAACAATGCCCAAAATGCTTACTTCTATAGATCATGACAAAGTCATTTTTTATTTAGCTATCCTTCAACCAAAAGGAGATAAGAGTGAGGCTTAAATTAAGGACACTTAGTATGATGCTACCAGGATCAAGCTGGACTTGAGCAGAATGCATGTGATACACAAAATTGAATGGAATAGGCAGACAGAGGAGATGGTCTCTAGGGACCTAATCCAAGCTACTGCAAGCACAAATAAATTACAGGAAATGGTACAGAAGCATGAAAGGTAGCTGAAACAATAAAAGATAGACAACATGGCCAGATTAGTCAAATTGCATGACTTGGAACTGAAAGTAGTCTCTTTGGGCACAGATCCTGGAAGTGAATAAATTTTTAAGGTTTTGATTAAATGAAAAGATGCTTAAATTCAATTTCTTAAATCTAAACTCAATATCCCAAGCACTTACTAGATTCAAACACCATACTTATTGGAAGCTCAAGGAGAAGTGGATTGGCTTACTCATGAAATTGGGATTTTGAAACAACTAAATGAGGGTTTTAGTTTCATGATATAAACCTTGAAGGAAGAAGCAAATGATAAAGAAGTGGAAGGCACAACCCAATCTCATCCTATTCAAATAGAAGAAGAGTCAAATAAAGGAAAGGTCAAGGAGAAAAATGCAACACAGGAATCTGCTTTAGCTAAGAAAATAGTAGATCTTTCGAAAGAGCTAGTCAAGGTGAATAAAAACAAAGTATTCTCCCTTGCTAGCTATCCCTTTCTATCTATTAGTTGGGTGCTCCCTAGTATCTAGGTTAGTGCTCTCTTGGTACCTAGGTTAGTGCATAAATTCAAGAAGAAGGGCAAGTTTCGATTTGTAATAAGCCAAGATTGATATGAAATGGGTCGAATTCTTTTGGACTGATCTTTTGCCACAAAAACATGTCTAATTCCATAATATAGAGCACAGAAGAATACCAGAACCCTTAGAACAAAAAACAAAAAGAAAAAATCCCAAGTAAACTTGCTTTTACTTGTCTTCAAGAACCTTAGGTTGTTCCACGGGTGCGAATTTCTTCTTTTATGAGTTTCTGAATTGGATGACTAAAATGGGAAGTCTATGTTCTTATTTATACTTATTTGATCATGTCAAAAAGATGTGCCTTTTGGGGAGGGGTCGACTGTTGAAAATAATACTGAGAGGGGGGGGTGAATCAGTACTATCTAGTCCTTTTACCAAATCTTCCTTATTTATACTTTGAATTATTTTGCATATCAGTACCATAAAATAATGAGCATGAACAAGAAAAAAACAGACAGTCACATCAAAGAACACCAGATATAAGGTGGAAACCCAATGTGGGTGAAAACCACTTGCTGCAATATGTCTCTATCTTCTTTCAATTTAGAAACTCCTTACAATGGTCTTGTACTGGTGCAGTCCTTTACCAGTACACAGGCTGCAACCTGCAGAGAGCTACAACTCTCTCTCGTTTTCCAGTCTCTCCTAGAAGGGAGCTACAACCCCCTACTTCTTTTCTTACAAGGATCACTTTTCATAAATTTTCAAATTGGATCCATATACATCAAATGATCATCAAGTACATATAAATTATACTCAGCTGCAGTAACCAGATCAAAATAACAGAACTGAACCCAGAACACCTTATCAACAGAAAAATTTAGTCAACAGAATATCTTAAGCCATATACGCAGTTTTCCTTTCACTGGCCTGCGTCCCTATGCACTTCACCCTCTGCTTCTCTGCGTATACTCGCAGAGCTCCTTCTGCTGCACTGCGTGACCACGCACTGCTTCTTCTACTGCGTTGCGTACAATACGCACCCAAATGCACTATCGCGCCGCATACTCCCACAGTAGGTACGCACCCAAAGACACTGTCGCACCGTGCACTCTTCCTGTGCGTACGCACATGAACAACCGCTGCTCCACGCACCCACGCAGTTCGCCTGTTTCTGCTCTGCGTACCCATGCAGTCACCCTTCTTTTGCTCTGCGTACCCACGCAGCTCGCCTTCTTCTGCTCTGCATACCTACGCAGAGGCACCGTTAAACATCTGTGTACATCAGATTAGGGCTAGTTTTACAGATCACTAGTGTGTTGTAGTTAGACGGATGCCCAGATCTGATCAAGCGCTCGGGAGATCACCCTTCACAGATTTGCTTTCCACTTCACTTTCATATAGATCAAGCTTTTTGAAACAATAACCCAATATTTCAGATCTTAAGATATTCAACCCAAAAGCAACATAAGCCAATGATCTCCTTTGCTTTATATAGGCAAGCTCTTCCTCAAATCAAGGATCATGGGGCTCAATAATAATAATAAAATAAAACAATACCACGGGCCAAAACCATGATAACACAATACCGTTGGCTAAATACTAAGGGTTAAACATAAGGAACCCCACGTGTGTGCGCTTTACTGCCTTGAAGTGTGCGCACTGGGGGTACGCACCTCTTGAATGGGTAACCTGTGTGTCCGGACGTGGTCCCTGCACAGCGCACCTGCAGGTACGCATCTTCTGAACTGTTCTCCTGCATACTTCTTAATTTTCATCATATTGAGATCCTTGCCATGGGTGTTGCTATCAAGTACAACATTTGTAACATATAACCATACCAGAAACATAATGCCAACAATCTCCCCCTTTGGACTTGATGGCAACCTCAAAAACTTCAGCGACATTCTCCCCACCTTGACATCAAGGGTAAAGGGTTATGCTCCCCCTAAGAACATGCTCCCCCTGAATATGAACCAGATCTGCAAAGAAGAACCATAATCCACTAGACACCATTAATGACCAAGAAAGAGATAGAGACTTATTGCAGCTATATTCAGACCAGCTCCTATGATCTCCTTTTGTACATCCTCCATAATGCCAACAATGCATTATATGCTCCCCTGTGCCGCAACCGAGCATATGTACGGATATACCCCAGATGAACCATGCGTACAACCAACAATCAGAAGATTTTCAACAATAATATGATGCATCAACAACCCCCAGCTTTTGCCTGAGGTATTCAAAAGTCTCCCTGGGCAATGGTTTGGTGAAAATATCAGCAACTTGTTCCTTAGAAGGAACATATTCCAACTTGACTTTCTGTTCAAGCACTTGTTCCCGGAGAAAATGATACTTGATTGGTACATGCTTGGTTTTTGAATGCATGACAGGATTCTTTGAGATGCTGAATGCACTTGTGTTATCACATAACATGGAGATAGGTGGTGTACAAGTGATTTGAAAATCTTGCAAGGTCTACATCATCCAAAGGAGTTGAGTGCAGCAAGATGCAGCAGCAACATATTCCGCTTCAGCTGTAGACAAGGCAACCGAACTTTGTTTCTTGTTGAACCAAGATACTAATCTGGAACCCATAAAGAACGCACCACCACTTGTGCTCTTCCTGCCATCCATGCTTCCGGCCCAATCTGCATCTGTATAAGCATGAAGTGTGAGATCTGTATCTCTAGGATACCATAAGCCATAATTTTGTGTCCCTTGAAGATATTTGAAAATTCTCTTCACTGCCTGAAGATGAATCTCCTTTGGATTTGCCTGAAATCTTCCAACTATTCCTACTGCATGCATGATGTCCGGTCGGGTACCTGTCAAATAAAGTAGACTTCCGATCATAGATTTGTAGGTTGGTTGATGTACTGCTGCAGATTCATCATTTGCACTGAGGCTACATCCTGTGACCATGGGTGTACATACTGGTTTTGCATCTTCCATGCCATATTTCTTCAAGATCTGTTTGAAATACTTGGTTTGAGATAAAAAGATTCCTCCTTCCTTTTGTTGGATTTGCAAACCAAGGGAATATGTCAGTTCTCCCAGCAAGGACATTTCAAATTCTTTCTGCATGACCAAGGCAAAGCTTTGACTCATCTCTTCTTCATTGCTGCCAAAAATAATTTCATCTACATACACAACAAGTATTGGCAATTTGTCATTTTGAACTTTTATATAAAGATTTCTATCTGCTGATCCTTTTGAAAAACCTTGTTGATGAAGATATTTATCCAAACGATAGTACCAAGCCCTTGGAGCTTTTTTGAGCCCATAGAGAGCCTTTTTCAATTTGCATACAAGATTTGGATCATTTCCAAGAATGAACCCATCTGGCTGTTCAATGTATACTTCTTCTTCCAAGTCTCCATTCATAAAGGTTGATTTCACGTCCATTTGAAATACTTTGAAGTTTTGAAAACTTGAGAGAGCAAGGAACATTCGGATGGCCTCAAGTCTTGCAACGGAGCAAAGGTTTCTTCAAAGTTTATTCCTTCTTGTTGCGCATACCCTTTACAAACAAGTCTGGCCTTGTTTCTAATTAATTCTCCATTTTCATTCAATTTATTTTTGAAGACCCATTTTGTTCCGATAACATTCTTATCCTTTGGTCTAGGAACCAGTTCCCAAGTGTTGTTTCTTTCGATTTGCTCAAGTTCTTCATCCATTGCTTTTATCCAACATTCATCTTTGCATGCCTCTTTCACATTTGTGGTTCGGTAGAGGAGAGTAATGCCAAATAGCTTGAGGCTTCTGCAACTGTTCTTCTTGTTTGTACACCTGCTTCTTTCTGCCCCATAATTTGAGATTCTGGATGATTCTTCTGAACAAATCTGGATGGAGTCTTTTCTTCTATTCTTGTCTGCTCCTCTGGTTCTTCTTAAGGTTCTTCATCATTCTGTTGTTGAGGGCAGCCTTCATCTTCTTCGATGTCTTCATGATGTACTTGTCTAGGGATGTATCCCTTCTCATCAACCACTACATCAATGCTTTCAACAATTCTGCCAAGTCTTTTATTGCAGCACTTGTATGCTTTGCTATGTGGAGAGTAACCAAGAAGAATGCCTTCATCTGCTCTAGGTTCAAGTTTGCCAAGCTGCTCATCAGTATTCTTAATATAGCATTGCTCCCAAAGATTTTGAAGTGCTTTACCGAAGGAGTTGTACCATTCCAGAGTTCATGAGGAGTTTGAGTGCTGTTTACCCGGACATTTGTTTTGTTTAGAATAACAACCGCAGCATGAGCAGCTTCACCCGTTGCAGGAGTTCCTGACTCATCAAAGCATAGCACGAGCCATTTGTTGGACTGTTCTGTTCATTCTTTCCACCACTCCATTTTGCTGAGGAGTTCTAGCTGTAGAGAATTCTCTTCTTATCCCATGTTCTTCACAGAAATCGAAAAATTCATTTGAGGTAAACTCCCCACCCCTGTCGGATCTGAGGCACTTAATTTTGTGACCTGATTCATTTTCAACCAAGGCTTTGAAGGATTTGAATTTTTCGAATGCTTCATCTTTGTGCTTCATAAGTCCTAACCAGACAAACCTGGAGAAA
>APFE030242288.1:55666-74336 GCA_000404065.3 Pinus taeda
GGTGATTCTGAGAATCGCCCCACCACCCGGCGATTCTGAGAATCACTATTGTCACCGAAAATAAACTTGCAAGCCTTTCTTTCATATATATGGTTAGGACAAGAGACTGGAGGCTCGTGTGACCCTGAGTAGTGCGGCTAGTGGATGGAAGCAGCATCAGCCTTGCCCAAGTTTGATTTGTGTGGGACTATGAGATCCAACGTTAAATATTTATGTGCATAGAGAGGCTTCTTCAATTCACTGTTAAGATCTGTGTGGAAGAATTGTGGAGAGACTACAAACATTTTATGTCGGGCCTATCTGTTGATATCAAGCAATTGCATTGGAATTCTAGTTCGTTCTCCAACTAAAAGTAGAAACATACATTCAACCATAGATTTACTCTCTTACCCAACTACATTAACAATTTAGCCTTCTTGCCTGGACTTTGATGTTGTAAATGACAACGAACAAATCCTTCTTCCTTCTTCTTGTTGTTTCAAATTTGATTGAAGAATTTTCATATTGCTTACAAGCTCGAACTATACCAACACGAATCATGTTACAAAATCAAATGAAATGTCTACAATAGACAGTTCACAATACGACAAAATGCTCACAGTTCATCTGGCTTCTCATCTTGCTACGTGGGTACAATTTTGGTGGCAATAAAATGATAAATCTCATTAAATCAACGCCCGAGATTAATCCATGCTACAATGACCGTAGATCTCATTAAATCAACGCCTGAGATTTGATCATTTGATTCAATTATCATTCGACCATCAAATGAGACAACCTCATATATCAATCATTTTCATTACTATGAGAGACAAAGTTAGATTTATTGAGGAAGTGCCAGTGCGACTTTGAATTTCAAGGCAATTGTAACCGTTTCAATATATGCATGTCCAGCGGTTAGTGTGGAGTGGATTTCTTATGGTGGTAAAACTTCCTTGGGAAGTGACATATCGACCTTGACATGCGACTCTGCTGGAAAGTGGTTGTTGCTAGATGAGCTAAGTGCTAAGATTAGTGTGCTGCATCAGTGTGGATGCTGGGATTATAAATGGATGTTGAAGAAGATAAGACAACCAAGTCTGTGTCCTAACCATATATATGAAAGAAAGGCTTGCAAAGTTTATTTTTGGTGATAGTGGTGATTCTCAAAATCGTCGGGTGGTGGGGGGATTCTCAAAATCACCCAGCCACCGCCCCCCCACCACCACTGGGGCGCTGGGCGATTCTGAGAATCGCCCCACTACCCGGCGATTATGAGAATCACTATTATCACTGAAAATAAACTTTTCAAGACTTTCTTTCATATATATGGTTAGGACAAGACACTGGAGGCTTGTGTGACCCTGGGTAGTGCGGCTAGTGGGTGGAAGCAGCATCAGTATTGCCCAAGTTTGATTTGCGTGGGACTATGAGATCCAACGTTAAATATTAATGTGCATAGAGAGGATTCTTCAATTCACTATTAAGATCTGTGTGGAAGAATTGTGGAGAGACTACAAACATTTTTTGTCGGGCCTATCTGCTGATATCAAGCAATTGCATTGGAATTCTAATTCATTCTTCAACTAAAAGTAGACACATACATTCAACCATATATTTACTCTCTTACCCAACTACATTAACAATTTAGCCTTCTTGCCTGGGCTTTGATGTTGTAAATGACAACGAACAAATCCTTCTTTCTTTTTCTTGTTGTTTCAAATTTGATTGTAGCATTTTCATATTGCTTACAAGCTCGGACTATACCAACATGAATCATGTTACGACATCAAATGAAATGTCTACAATAGACAGTTCACAATATGACAAAATGCTCCTAGTTTAGCTGGCTTCTCATCTCACTGTGTGGGTACAATTTTGGTGGCAATAAAATGATAAATCTCATTAAATCAACGCCTGAGATTTGATCATTTGATTCAACTATCATTCGACCATCAGATGAGACAACCTCAGAAATCAATAATTTTCATTACTATGAGAGACAAAGTTAGATTTATTGAGGAAGTGCCAGTGCGACTTTGAATATCAGGGCAATTGCAACCGTTTCAATATATGCATGTCGAGCGGTCGGGGTAGATTGGATTTCTTATGGTGGTAAAACTTCCTTGGGAAGTGACATATCGACCTTGACATGCGAATCTACTAGAAAGTGGTTGTTGCTAGATGAGCTAAGTGCCAAGATTGGTGCACTGCATCAGTGTGGATGTTGGGATTATAAATGGATGTTGAAGAAGATAAGACAACCAAGTCTGTGTCCTAACCATATATATGAAAGAAAGGTTTGCAAAGTTTATTTTCGGTGATAATAGTGATTCTCGGAATCGCCTAGCCACCACCTGGGTGGTGGCGGGGCAGTGGCTGGGCGATTTTGAGAATCACTATTATCACCGAAAATAAACTTTGTAAGCCTTTATTTCATATATATGGTTAGGAAAAGAGACTGGAGGCTCGTGTGACCCTGAGTAGTGGTGCTAGTGGGTGTAAGCAGCATAAGTCTTGCCCAAGTTTGATTTGTGTGGGACTATGAGATCCAGCGTTAAATATTTATGTGCATAGAGAGGCTTCTTCAATTCACTGTTAAGATCTGTGTGGAAGAATTTTGGGGAGACTACAAACATTTTGTGTCAGGCCTATCTGCTGATATTAAGCAATTGCATTGGAATTCTAGTTCATTCTCCAACTAAAAGTAGACACATACATTCAACCATAGATTTACTCTCTTACCCAACTACATTAACAATTTAGCCTTCTTGCCTGGAGTTTGATGTTGTAAATGACAACGAACAAATCCTTCTTCCTTCTTCTTGTTGTTTCAAATTTGATTGAAGCATTTATATATTGCTTACAAGCTCGGACTATACCAACACGAATCATGTTACAAAATCAAATGAAATGTCTACGATAGACAGTTCAAAATACGACAAAATGCTCACAGTTCAATTAGCTTCTCATCTCGCTACGTGGGTACAATTTTGGTGGCAATAAAATGATAAATCTCAGTAAATCAATGCCCGAGATTAATCCATGTTACAATGACCGTAGATATCATTAAATCAACGCCTGAGATTTGATCATTTGATTCAATTATCATTCGACCATCAAAGGAGACAACCTCAGATATCAATAATTTTCATTACTATGAGAGACAAAGTCAGATTTATTGAGGAAGTGCCAGTGCAACTTTGAATTTCAGGGCAATTGCAACCATTTCAATATATGCATGTTGAGCGGTTAGCGTGGAGTGGATTTCTTATGGTGGTAAAACTTCCTTGGGAAGTGATATATCGACCTTGACATGCGACTCTGCTGGAAAGTGGTTGTTGCTAGATGAGCTAAGTGCCAAGATTGGTGTGCTGCATCAGTGTGGATGCTGGGATTATAAATGGATGTTGAAGAAGATAAGACAACCAAGTCTGTGTCCTAACCATATATAGGAAAGAAAGGCTTGCAAAGTTTATTTTCGGTGATAATAGTGATTCTTAGAATCGTCGGGTGGTGGAGGGATTCTCAAAATCGCCCAGCCACCGCCCCCCCACCACCACTGGGGCGATGGGCGATTCTGAGAATCGCCCCACTACCCGGCGATTTTGAGAATCACTATTGTCACCAAAAATAAACTTTTCAAGCCTTTCTTTCATATATATGGTTAGGACAAGACACTGGAGGCTCGTGTGACCCTGGGTAGTGCGGCTAGTGGGTGGAAGCAGCATCAGTCTTGCCCAAGTTTGATTTGTGTGGGACTATGAGATCCAACGTTAAATATTTATGTGCATAGAGAGGCTTCTTCAATTCACTGTTAAGATCTCTGTGGAAGAATTGTGGAGAGACTACAAACATTTTGTGGTGGGCCTATCTGCTGATATCAAGCAATTGCATTGGAATTCTAATTCGTTCTCAAACTAAAAGTAGACACATACATTCAACCATAAATTTACTCTCTTACCCAACTACATTAACAATTTAGCCTTCTTACCTCGGCTTTGATGTTGTAAATGACAACGAACAAATCCTTCTTCCTTCTTCTTCTTGTTTCAAATTTGATTGAATCATTTTCATATTACTTACAAGCTCAGACTATACCAACATGAATCATGTTACGAAATCAAATGAAATGTCTACAATAGACAGTTCACAATATGACAAAATGCTCCCAGTTCAGCTGGCTTCTCATCTCACTGTGTGGGTACAATTTTGGTGGCAATAAAATGATAAATCTCATTAAATCAACACCTGAGATTAATCCATGCTACAACAACCATAGATCTCATTAAATCAACGCCTAAGATTTGATCATTTGATTCAACTATCATTCGACCATCAAATGAGACAACCTCAGAAATCAATAATTTTCATTACTATGAGAGACAAAGTTAGATTTATTGAGGAAGTGCTAGTGCGACTTTGAATATCAGGGCAATTGCAACCGTTTCAATATATGCATGTCGAGCGGTCAGGGTAGAGTGGATTTCTTATGGTGGTAAAACTTCCTTGGGAAGTGACATATCGACCTTGACATGCGACTCTACTAGAAAGTGGTTGTTGCTAGATGAGCTAAGTGCCAAGATTGGTGCGCTGCATCAGTGTGGATGTTGGGATTATAAATGGATGTTGAAGAAGATAAGACAAGCAAGCCAGTGTCCTAGCCATATATATGAAATAAATGCTTGCAAAGTTTATTTTAGGTGATAATAGTGATTCTTAGAATCACCAAACCACTACCCCACCACCACCCGGGTGGTTGCGGTGCAGTGGGTGGGTGATTCCTTGAATCGCCCCACCACCTGGCGATTCTAAGAATCACTATTATCACCGAAAATAAACTTTGCAAGCCTTTATTTCATATATATGGTTAGGACAAGAGACTCGAGGCTCGTGTGACCTTGAGTAGTGCGGCTAGTGGGTCGAAACAACATCAGTCTTTCCCAAGTTTGATTTGTGTGGGACTATGAGATCCAACGTTAAATATTATGTGCATAGAGAGGCTTCTTCAATTCACTGTTAAGATCTCTGTGGAAGAATTGTGGAGAGACTACAAACATTTTGTGTCAGGCCTATCTGCTGATATCAAGCAATTGCATTGGAATTCTACCTTGTTCTCCAACTAAAAGTAGACACATACATTCAACCATAGATTTACTCTCTTAACCAACTACATTAACAATTTAGCCTTCTTACCTGGACTTTGATGTTGTAAATGACAACGAACAAATCCTTCTTCCTTCTTCTTGTTGTTTCAAATTTGATTGAAGCATTTTCATATTGCTTACAAGCTCGGACTATACCAACACAAATCGTGTTACAAAATAAAATGAAATGTCTACAATAGACAGTTCACAATATGACAAAATGCTCCCAGTTCAGCTGGCTTCTCATCTCCCTACGTGGGTACAATTTTGGTGGCAATAAAATGATAAATCTCATTAAATCAACGCCTGAGATTAATCCGTGCTACAACGACCTTAGATCTCATTAAATCAACGCCTGAGATTTGATCATTTGATTCAACTATCATTCGACCATCAAATGAGACAACCTCATAAATCAATAATTTTCATTACTATGAGAAACAAATTTAGATTTATTGAGTAAGTGCCAGTGCGACTTTGAATTTTAGGGCAATTGCAACCGTTTCAATATATGCATGTATAGCGGTCAGTGTGGAGTGGATTTCTTATGGTGGTAAAACTTCCTTGGGAAGTGACATATTGACCTTGACATGCGACTCTGCTGGAAATTGGTTGTTGCTAGATGAGCTAAGTGCCAAGATTGGTGTGCTGCGTTAGTGTGGATGTTGGGATTATAAATGGATGTTGAAGAAGATAAGACAACCAAGTCTGCGTCCTAACCATATATATGAAAGAAAGTTTTGCAAAGTTTATTTTCGGTGATAATAGTGATTCTCAGAATCGTCGGGTGGTGGGGCGATTCTTAAAATCACCGGGTGGTTGGGTGATTCTCATAATCACCCAGCCACCGACCCGTCAGGTGGTGGGGTGGTGGCTGGGCGATTCTGAGAATCGCCCCACATCTGGCGATTCTGAGAATCACTATTATTACTGAAAATAAACTTTTCAAGCCTTTCTTTCATATATATGGTTAGGACAAGAGAGCGGAGGCCCATGTGACCCTAAGTAGTGCGGCTAGTGGGTGGAAGCAGCATCAGTTTTGACCAAGTTTGATTTGTGTGGGACTATGGTATCTAGCATTAAATATTTATGTGAATAGAGAGGCTTCTTCAGTTCACTATTAAGATCTATGTGGAAGAATTATGGAGAGACTACAAACATTTTGTGTCGGGCCTATCTGTTGATATCAAGTAATTGCATTGGAATTATACCTCGTTCTTCAACTAAAAGTAGACACATACATTCAACCATAAATTTACTCTCTTACCCAACAACATTAACAATTTAGCCTTCTTGCCTAGACTTTAATGTTGTAAATGACAACGAACAAATCCTTCTTCCTTCTTCTTGTTGTTTCAAATTTGATTGAAGAATTTTCATATTGCTTACAAGCTCAGACTATACCAACACGAATCATGCTACAAAATCAAATGAAATATCTACAATAGACAGTTCACAATATGACAAAATGCTCCCAGTTCAGTTGGCTTCTCATCTCACTACGTGGGTACAATTTTGGTGGCCATAAAATCATAAATATCTAACATATTCATTTCTACACATTTGTAAGTAGGAACATAACAACTCCACTCAAAACCTTACCAAAATACTCTGCTTTGATGTACATGCTCAAAATCATCATTGTGTCGAGCTACAATCTCCAAAGCAATTCCTTAGCAAATGAACTCTCCTTCTCCAACGCTAAGAGATTTGTGTAATTGCACATTGAACCTCATAGCCACCTAAATATATTTCTTCATAAGAGACAACCACAATTAATCTGTGCTGCAACGACCGTAGATCTCATTAAATCAATGCTTGAGATTTGATCATTTGATTCACCCGCGTGGTGGCGGGGTGGTGGCTGGGCTATTCTGAGAATCGCCCCAAAAAATTCTATTAAACATTGTTATCTTTGGTACTAAATTTATCTTTATTTTTTTCTCTTAAAACAAATATATTAATAAATCAAAACAGAAAGCATCATAGTCTTTATAGACTAACAACTACATTAAATAAGGTTTGTCAAAATCTTACCGGGTGGTGTCCTCTTTGATGCAAAGATCTTGCTACCATTTTTAACTAGTGATCATAATGGGTAAGTCTTGGTTTTCACAATTTATCTTCACCAATTTCTAGTCTCATTTATGAAGTTATTTATCATTAAAGTATGGAAACACTCAATTAAGGTTGTTATAAGTTAAATATTTGTAATATGTGATTTTCGCATTAATTTTTAAGTTAATCATTAATTTTTGAAAAAAGGTGATTATTATTATTTTTTTTGCATGAAATTCATAAAAAAACTATTAGTTAACCATTTTTAGTTAAAATTTTCGTATAAAAAATGTGATTTTGACATGTCAATTCTGGCAAAAAATTATCAAAACGTGTAGTTTTTTAGTTATATTTATGTTAAAAATGGTTATTTTTATGTCCATTGTTAAAAAATATTGTTTATTAGAAACAATTATTTCATGTGGAGTGAAAAATTAATTAAGGATGTATAAATATGTAGAATATCAAAAATTCTAAATATCGACCTCCTAATTTAAAAATGTAGAACAATAAAAACCTCACTTAAAAAAAAGTTAAAATTAAAATAAAAAACAAGAAAATGTGAAGAAAACGACCACTTCAAAAATGATCAAATTTACAAAATAATTATTTACATTTTATACATTAGAAAATTTAAAGCCAAAAAACAGGTCTTTTAAAAAAAGGGGGTGATGCAGAATACTCACTTTTTTAAATCAGCATGGAAATCACTACCATTCTAAAATGATTCTAAAACGTAATGTACATAAAAGAATTAAAGTGCCAAAAACTATGCTCTAAAAAAAACATGTTCGTTCTACATCACCCCTTTTCAAAATCAGGTCACTTTTTTGCTATCTCTACGAAACGGGTAACAATATCAGTTCCCGTTTCAAAGTTTACATTGTTTACATGGTAGGTAGACATATAAGCATGTAGACACATGGTAGAAGTAAAGAATATGTCTTCTATCAAGCCTTCAATGGAAACTACTTACGTTGTTGTTACAGAGAAGCAGCTTTGAGACCTCTATATAGAGGTGCTAGGTTTTGGAGAAAAATGTATTCAGAGTCATGAAATCATTACTGGGTAGCCTAGTCAAGTGCTAGGGCTAAAAGGCCCTTGAACGAATGCCCACATGCAACCCTGGAGTCGCCAAAATAAGTACCATGTATTTCTTACGGGGTGGCTTTTACCGAATGCGACGAGGAGAGACTTGTCAAATAATACCAACAGAGATATCTCATTGTAAAAGACTGTACATTATCAAAATAAAGATAACAAGATCTGCAATAAGATAACCTCAGATAAACCACCAACAATTCCTTAATCTTGGAGAAATATGCCAGAAAACAAAACTATTATAACAGTTAACGCTTCACACAACAGAGCTGAACCAGTACTCTAGAAAATAGCACACAGTAAGGCCACGAGGGCTATAAAGGCCACGAGGGCTTCAATATAACATACCAAATAGAAGAAAATAGCAATAGAACATTGTATTAACCATTGTAACCAAATGAGAGTCAATCACTAGGTCTTTACCCTGTTCCATGTTCTTAAATAGAAAAATTAAATTACACACAACTCTGGGAAGCCCGAGGGCATGCCAGTGCATATAAACAATGATAAACCCTGAACCTCGGTTCAGCATGGCTTCACCGGGGGTCAACATTCTTGTAACCGGAAGGCCCAGGTCTAGTTTGGCGTGGAAACCTTGCCATTTATCTGTGACCAACAACAAAGAAAGGATGTAAGGCTGTGGGTCATTTGGACTGCGCCAAGGAAAAAAAATGAGGGAGTGAAACCCCCTCTGTTATCAAACAAAGCATGAATAACTAACATCCATTTTGCAATTGTCCATGAAGCGTTCAAGGAGTGAACATACTTGTTAGGAGCTGGAAGAGCCAAAAGGTCATGTGGCGACGACCAGACCAGGAAGCAGGTGCGGGAGGCAGGACAACACCGCTCTCGACCATGAGACAAAATCAAAACATAAAACCCATTAACTAGAATGAACAAAATCCTTCCCAAAAACTTGTAAGAGTCAAGATAAACGGACATACCATATCTAAGAAATAGCACAACATAATGCTTACCAAAGAAATCATCAAGCTGTGTAACCAAAGCAGCCTCCAGATGGTTGCTCGATAGAACGAAGGACCGAAGGAATTCTCACAGAATGGAAGAGTTGGGATGGGTTCATAACTGGCTCACCGGAGCTTCTGTGGAACATTGGAAAGATTGTTTTGGTGCCTCGCGACATTGAATAAACCAAGGAGAGAAATTCCTGTGGCAGCACGGCCCTTGGATGGCAATCGAATCATCCAAACCATTGAGGAGGGTGGCGAAAATCGAGGGCTCGACTTCCAGAGACACTCGGACGTCATCCATTCACGTGGAAGAGCCTATGAAATTAAATGCCGAAGCCGAGTGTTAAGAGCTGGCACTGCCAGCAGTAAAGCCAACTGTAACAATGAATCAACAGGAAAACTTTTCCGGCAACGTTAAAATAGAATGATGTTATCCAAACTCCTCAGGCGGAATATAAAGACCAGAATAATTTAACTTAAAACATTCCTCATTACACGTGACTAATGCCAAATTTAATTCTATGTAAATAAAAAAAATACAAAATTTCTTTTTACTGCTCCATAGATAGGTATATTACAGGTGGTATCAGAGCCGAGTCACGAAAACTATGGCCTCTGGGAACTAGGAATTGGGAATTGGTAGCCAGATAATTTCATATAAATTCATTTTCGCCTCTATTGAGTAGTTACAGGTGACAAGGAAATAAAAACAAAAAAAAAAAAAACAAAAAACAAAAAAAAAAAATATAATTTCTTTTTAATGCTTGACCCTATCTTCTGTTATTTCTTTTATGTTAAGTACATGGAAAATAGAAGCTGATAAAATGAGAAAAGCAGATAGCATGTCACATAGGCATGCGCTAGGGCGGGGCCCTGCAGTGGGTCCCGAATATAACCTAGAGATGTGGATACAGCTTGGAGAGGAGGCTCGCAACACAAATGTGGCAATTTTGGAGACCATGCAAGAGTTAAAAGATGAAATGGCCTGGTTACAGGAAGACAACACAAGGTTAGTGATGGAACAGGGGAGGATCATAAAAAGCCTGTCCGAAAAACAAAATAAACACCCACTAAATCCCAGTGTCGAGCAACAAAGAACATCAGAAGAGCAGAATCACCCCACAGAACACGAAGAATCAGAAGGATGGGAAGAGGAGCAATCTAACAATGCTTCCGAACAACAGACCTCAAAAAGGAAATGAGTAGAGTTGTAAGGGGAATTCCGTAAGATTAAACTGCCACACTTTGACGGAGAACAGGAGGAGGCAGCTGAGGCGTGGTTGATTAATATGAACAAATCTATCCACTTGTATGAGTACGATTCTAACCTCAAGGCACGATTGGCCATTTTCCAACTACAGGGAAAGGCTACCCTGTGGTGGAAATAAGTTAAAATGGTAAGAGGAGTAAGTGAACAAAATATCACTTGGGAGAAATTTCAAAGATACTTCAAGGAAAGGTACCTGACCGAGCATTTTTATGATGAGAAGGCTAGGGAATTCCATGACCTGTGATTGGAACAACAAACTATGGATGAATTTATTACTCATTTTACTTCACTGCTCCGTTACATCCCTTATATTCAGGAAGAAAAGGCTAAAGTATAGAGGTTTGTCAGCAGTTTACCCGTGAGCACGAGGGAAAGAATCAATTCGATGACCCAAAGACAATGGACGAGGCTATACATAAAGCCAAAATCTGCTACCAGAAAATCAAGCAGAAGGGAGAAAGTTCTGGGAAGAAATGGGTCGATAAGAAAAGCAACGAGCTGGATGGTAATATTAAAGGGAATCGTGGTGGGGGTAACAAAGGATACTCCAAGGGACAGAACAGAAGAAATATGCAGAAGAATCTGCTCCGATTAAAACTTTCCAATGAGTCCAGAACCACTGAACAACCTGGAAAAATAGACAATGAAGGGACAGGAAGGCCCCCCGTGCAATGTTGGGGCTGTGGTGGGACCCATTATGTGAAAAATTGTCCCCAACAGAAAGGAACTGAACAAGTTTCTCAAGTCTACGAAGCATCTACGGTTGGAGATATAGGACGAAGCCTACCAAGGATTAATGCTACTCTGGAGGATCGTCAGGCGGAGTACTAGCCGACCATGGTAGAATTTGAAGGTAAACTCTTAGACCTTGATGTAACTGTTTTAATTGACCTTGGTGCAACATTAAGTTATATAAGTCCTAGGATTGTGGAACATTGTAAGTTGCAACTTGTTAAGTTTAAGGACCCTTGGTTAGTTTAGCTGGAAACAGGGGCCAAAAGACAGGTGAATGCTAAGGTCAGAAATTGCCCTTTAAAGATAGCTGAACAGTCAATTATAGCATATTTAAATGTGCTTCCTCTTGGCTCATACGATATATTGATCGGTATGGACTGGTTAGAAAAACACTGGCCCATAATTAATTGTAAAACCAAGACTATCAGTTATAAGGACGAGTTTGGAATAAAGCAAGAGATGCAGGGAATTAAGAGACCAATGAAAATTCGGCCCATAACAGTCTCTCAGCTACCTAAATGCATCAGAAAAGGATGTCAAATTTACGCCATTCAAGTGGGTTATGCCAATTCTAAAGACAAAACAGTTTCATTGGAAGGTATTCCCATAGTTCAAGATTTTGCAAATGTATTTCCAGAAGAGATTCCTAGCCTACTGCCTAAAAGAGACATAGAATTTACAATCGAACTAGTGCTAGGAGCAGCCCCAGTGTCCTGGGCACCCTACAAAATGAGCATACTAGAATTAACGGAGTTAAAAATGCAATTGCAGGAGCTGCTGGACAAAAAAAACATTCGCCCCAATGTGTCACCCTAGGGAGCACCAGTGTTGTTCGTTAAGAAGAAAGATGGGACTCTTCGCATGTGTATGGATTATCGACAGCTGAATAAACTGACGGTTAAAAAAAATATCCTCTACCTCGTATTGATGAACTGTTTGACCAAGTCAAAGGGGCAACAGTTTTCTCAAAGATCGACCTGCGATCAAGATATCACCAGATCAAAATTAAAGAGGAAGACATAGCTAAGACAACTTTTAGAACAAGATACGGTCATTATGAGTTTGTGGTGTTACCCTTTGGATTGACCAATGCCCTCGTAACTTTCATGTGTTTGATGAACAGTGTATTCCATCAGTATTTGGATAAGTTTGTGTTGATTTTTATAGACGATATATTGGTTTATTCTCGAATGATGGAAGAGCACCGGGAACACCTCAGGTTAGTATTGCAAACCCTTCGGGAACACAAGTTATATGCTAAGTTCAACAAATGAAATTTCTTCAAGGAGAAAATACAATATCTGGGGCACGTAATCACCAAAGAAGGAATCGTTGTGGATCCTGAAAAAATAAAGACCATAATGGAGTGGTCGGTTCCCAAGGATGTGGCGACATTACCTTATGGGAAGAACATTTATGTTATTGACAGATCACCACAGCTTGAAAAACTACTTTAGCCAATCCACTCTAAATGCAAGGCAAGCACGGTGGGTGGACTTCCTAAGTGGCTATGATTTTGAAATCAAGCATATAAAAGGAAAAGAGAATAGGGTGGCGGATGGCTTGAGTCACAAGTTGCAAAACTTGTACGAGATTTCTTGCAGTGAAGGGAAAAGCCCTTCGAGGAAATGATTAAAAAGGCAGTGGTGCAAGATGTTGTTTATCAGCAAGTACAACAACCAACTAGCAAATAAAAACAGTCGAATTATGCTTTGGATGCTGCTAGAATGCTGTATTATAAAAGAAGGTTGTACGTGCCTAACTAGCACAATATTAAAAATATGATATTGGATGAGTATCATAGGAGTCATTACGCTGGACACCCAGGGTATCAAAAGATGATTACTGCACTGTGAAAGGAATATTATTGGCTAGGAATGAAGAAAGATGTGGCGAATTATTTGCCATGATGTCTAGAATGCCAACAAATTAAAGCAGAACACCAAAATCCTGCTGGATTATTACAACCATTACCCATCCCGGAGTGGAAGTGGGAAACCATTTCTATGGATTTCATAATGGGTTTTCCTAAGTCATGGAAGAACAATGACTCCATCATGGTGGTGGTGGACAAGTTAAGTAAGTTAGCACATTTTATACCGGTACAATCTACCTATAGAGCCGTGCAAATCGCCCATATTTTCATGAAAAATATATTCAAATTGCATGGGCTACCAAAGGTAATAATCTCAGACCGTGATGTAAAATTTACATCGGTCTTTTGGAAAACATTGTTTGAAGAGTTGGGAACTGAGTTGAACTTTAGTATGGCTTACCACCCTCAAACTGATGGGCAGACTGAACGAGTGAATCAAGTGTTGGAAGACATGTTAAGGGCATATGTGATGTAGCAACCACATAAGTGGGAAGATTACCTACACTTAGTTGAGTTTGCATATAATAATGGCTATCATCCATCGTTAGAGATGAGCCCCTTTGAAGTATTATATGGGCAGAAGTGCTGCACCCCCTCAAGTTGGGGTGGACCAGAATACAAGTTGATGCTAGGACCTGAAATGCTTCAGGAAATGGAGAGACTGGTTAAAAGGATACGTGTTAATCTAAAAGCAGCTCAAGATAGGAAAAATAACTTTGTTGACCGGAAGAGGAGATTTAAAGAGTATCAAGTCAGCGACCATGTGTATGTGAGAATCTGAGCAAAAAAGAGCACATTACAGTGGGGCAGGTGCGCTAAACTAGCACCCCGATTCTGTTGATCTTTTCAGATCTTGGCTAGAATTGGGTCAGTAGCATACCAGCTCGCCTTGCCCAGTCATATACGGGTCCACAACGTTTTTCATGTTTTCATATTGAAAAAATATGTTTACGATCCTAAGCATGCGATCAAATAGTAGGATATACAAGTAAGGAATAGCCTGGTAGATAGAATTAAATGAATTCCATAAAGGAAAAATGACTTAGGATGTTGCATGTTGTAGGTAGAACCGGAAGGAGAAATCTGGGTCGAATCGTTGAACATCCTTGACCGGAGAGAAGTAACCCTACAGAAGTGGGATATTACCCAGGTTAAAGTGCAGTGGCAACACTTTGGGCCTGATGAGGCCACTTGGGAAGATTAAGAACTGATGAAAAGGACTTATCTAGGGTTGTTCATGGCTGGAAGACATCGGGACGATGTCCAATCTCAGGAGGGTAAGATGTAATGCCTCGAGATAAAATGCAAATATTTGATTGACTGTGGTAAAACAATCTAAACCTGTTATTATTATTTGTTTAGAATTTAAATATAATTAGTTTTTTTCATGAGGTTTTTAGTTGGTTGTGCAAAGATAGTTGCTGGACAAGAAACTCTAACTACCTCCCATAACTGGAAAGCTTCCAGAGAAAAAGAGGGGGAAGGAGGAAAAAATCTACGCTGTAGGGACAGGTAGAGAGAAAAAGAAAAGATATCCAAGAAGAAGAAAAGTGGATAAGTCTGGTGATGACCAGATAGCCCTGCTAGCTGTATGAGCAGCTTGTGAAAGACTGTGGTCTAGCAAGAAGCAAGGGGGGAGATTCTTGTCTCGAAAGACGAATATCATGGTTAGGCGATGAATTGAAGCAAACCCAGGTTTGGGTGACAATCGACAAGATCTTAAAGGTCCGCAAGTTTTAGGTACGTAAAAGAACTCTATAGGACATAATGAATGGTGAAAATCTATTGAGTTACATTTTATAATATAGTGGGTTTTATTACAGAAAACTCGTAGGGTGACACATTTATCTTACTATAGGAGTTTCCTTACTGTGGCCCGTGCTAGAGTGCGTGCATAGATTTATTGTTTTCTTTTCTTTCCTTTAAAAAAAAATTTAGGTGGTAGGGACGAAAGGGACCTATGGGAAAGAAACCTTCGGCTAGGGTGGGAATACTTATGAACTCACAGTAGAAATTGAAAAGCAAAAGTTTGACACCTGGAAATGGGAAAAAGGAAGCTTACACTGTAGATAGCGGTTGAATGTTAACAAACCTCCCCACATGGACAGTAGAACACGCAAAAACATAGTATAATTTATAGAAAATAAGTACAGGACTTTCAGGTGCGGATAGTAGGTCCTTCAACTACAGGAGCCCGAGGAAAAAGAACTATAGTGGAAGAGTGATTGAAGTATAGTGTTTAAGAAAAAGAAAATCATACACCGAACCTTGTCAACTTACCCATTCACAACAAAAATATTTCCAACGAAAACAGCATGGTAGGTAGACATATAAGCATGTAAACACGTGACATAAATAAAGCATATGTCTTCTATCAAGCCTTCAATGGAAACTACTTAAGCTGTTGTTACAGAGAAGCAGCTTCAAGACCTCTGTATAAAGGTGCCAGGTTTTGGAGAAAAATGTATTCAGAGTCGTGAAATCATTACTGGGTAGCCCAGTCGAGTGTTGGGGCTAAAAGGCCCTTGAGCGAATGCCCACATGCAACCCTGGAGTTGCCAAAACAGGTACCCTTTGTTTCTTACGGGGCGGCTTTTATCGAATGCAATGAGGAGAGACTTGTCAAATAATACCAATAGAGATATCTCATTGTAAAAGACTGTACATTATCAAAATAAAGATAACAAGATCTATAATAAGATAACCTCGGATAAACTGCCAACAATTCCTCAATCTTGGAGAAATATGCCAGAAAACAAAACTATTATAATAGTTAACGCTTCACACAACAGAGCTGAACCAATACTCTGGAAAATAGCACACAGTAAGGCCGCGAGGGCTATAAAGGCCATGAGGGCTTCAATATAACATACCAAATAGAAGAAAATAGCAATAGAACACTGTATTAACCATTGTAACCAAATGAGAGCCATTCACCAGGGCTTAACCCCATTCCATGTTCTTAAATAGAAAAATTAAATTACACACAACTTTGGGAAGCCCGAAGGCACGCCAGTGCACATAAACAATGATAAACCCTAAACCTCGGTTCAACATGGCTTCACCGGGGGTCAACATTCCTGTAACCAGCAGGCATAGGTCTAGTTTGGCGTGGAAACCTTGCCATTTATCTATGACCAACAGTGAAGAAAGGACGTAAGGTTGTGGGTCATTTGGACTGCGCCAAGGAAAAAAACAAGGGAGTGAAACCCCTTCTATTATCAAATGAAGCATGAATAACTGACATCCATTTTCCAATTGTCCATGAAGCGTTCAAGGAGTGAACACACTTGTTAGGAGTTGGAAGATTCGAGGGGTCAGGGGGCGATGACCAGACCAGGAAGCAGGTGCAGGAGGCAGGAAAGCACCGCTCTCGACCATGAGACAAAATCAAAGCATAAAACCCATTAACCAGAATGAACAAAATCCTTCCCAAAAACGTGTAAGAGTCAAGATAAACAGACATACCATATCTAAGAAATAGCACAACGTAATTCTTACCAAAGAAATCACCAAGTTGTGTAACCAAAGCAGCCTCCATATGGTTGCTCGATAGAACAAAGGACGAAAGGCATTCTCACAAAATGAAAGAGTCGGTAAGGGTTCGTAACTGGCTCGCCAGAGCTTCTGTGGAACATTGGAAAGACTGTTTTGGTGCCTCACGCCATCGAATAAACCAAGGAGGGAACTTCCTGTGGCAGCATAGCCCTTGTATGGCAATCGGATCATCCAAACTATTGAGGAGAGTAGTGAAAATCGAGAGCGTGACTTCGAGAGACACCCAGATCTCATCCCTTCACGTGGAAGAGCTAACGAAATTAAATGTTGAAGCCAGGTGTTAAGAGTTGGCACTGCTAGCAGTAAAGGCAGCCATAACAATGAATCGACAGGAAAACTTTTCCGGCAACGTTAAAATAGAATGACGTTATCCAAACTCCTCAAGCGGAATATAAAGAGTAGAATAATTTAACTTAAAACATTCCTCGTTACGCATGACTAATGCCAGATTTAATTCTGTGTAAATAACAAAAATACAAAATTTGTTTTTACTGTTCCATAGATAGGTATATTACATTTCAGCACTAGTTGTAATGAATTGGGTCGGCCGTTTGCCAGAAGTCTCAATATATTTGTCTACCTCTCTATATATTATCATTGTGATCCGATCGGATTTCTTGTTTCACATTACATTTCTGTTTACTTCAGTTGTTGAACAAGGATAATCTAATTTCAGTTTTGATATTTGAGAGGATCGATATGCGAATCGCTGAAGGATCCAATCGCCCTAGGAAATTTTCTCGAAGATAGCAGATCCTCTAAAAGCTGTAAAAACCATGCTCAAGAGTTTGCTGCAATTAGATCCAAGCCTACATTCAACCAACAGTCGTTCATCGGACAAGAGTTTTGGCCTGAACAGCAGCTCCGGTATGAGGTCGAATGATAGATTTCTGTCATTAGGCACAGTTTCACTGGCAAGATTCAGTCCCGCTTCTCCATACGTGATGTTGCCATGGATCAACGGCTCGACGTGTCCTTCCCTGTGGACATTAATGTCTCCTCTGTACTCCCCCAAATTGATGCCCTTTCTGGACAGTAGATCCTACAGATGCATTGCTACGATGGTGACACATGACATCCATGCAAATCATAACTACCAAATACATCTGAATCGGTGTAAAAAATATGGAAGTTCGTGAGTTCAATTTGTATTTCGAATAGTTTGATAGAAATTCGATCTAGTTCATATTCGCTTCATATTGTGAGAGTGTGCATTCCTAATCAAACTCATCCTATTATTTCTTGGAATATTATTTTGCACATTAGTATTACTTACTATTGAATGGCTACATAATGTGAGAGTGTGCATTCCTAATCAGACAACTCCTATTATTTCTTGGACTGTTTTTTTGCAGATTAGTATTATTTACTATTTTTTGCTGGTTACATAAAATGCAAGCCTAATCTTTCTAATTAGATAAACAAAAAAATCTCAAGTGTCTCCAATGGTAAATGTAATTATTTTTAAACTCAAAATAGATGTTAATGGAGGCAAGAGAGCAGGTAAAATAGAAACTAATGTAAAATGGAAACTGATGCCAATGAAGGCAAGATAGCAGATAAAATGGAAACTAATGGTAACATAAATTTACCAAGATTTTAAAATCTAGACAAAATATATGTCAATGGAAACAAGATAAGAGGTAAAATGGAAACTAATGTCAAGCTGAAATTTTCAGATTTCAAAATTTTAATGTTTCCTTTAATCATTTAAAAAGCTGAGATAACTAGGAAACAAAATTTTGAAGTTGACTAAAAACTAATTGATTTTTATCAATTATATATATTTATGTTAAAAGGAATTTAAAAAAATTAAGATTTTTAAATGTCTTAACTATAAAAAAGATTTTAAAATAAAATCAGAAACTAAATACGGATATATTTTTGAATTTTGTATATTATATTGATTAAATTTATTTAAATTTCAAAATAAATAGAAAGAAAAGAAAAGAAAAGTGTTGAAGTTATATATATA
>APFE030242288.1:85873-101974 GCA_000404065.3 Pinus taeda
TCAATAAATAAAATGCTGTCAACAATAAAATATGGGGCTCGGCCCATTAAACAAATAACAAAAATACTAAAAGGAGTTAAAAGGAGTTAATAAAATACATAAAAAAACACGAAGGATCAAGAAAATAAACTCTAATGAAGAATAAATTAACAACAAATACTATAAAAATGATGTCAATACAAAAATAAATAAATAAATTATTAGGAGGACAAGATAGGGACCCAACTTCTACTAATATTCCAACCATCATCTCTATTCAAATTATTGGGTCTTTTTTCAATTTCGACATTGTTTTTTATTTAAAAATGATTTCATTTTAGTTTTTAAAATGACATATGTCAATTGAATATTTTTAATTAAAGCTATTCACATAAATATATTATTTTTGTTTTTAATAATATTTGACATTGTTTTTGTTTAAAAACTATTTCTTTTTTATTTTAAAAAGACATATGTTCACTCAAGATTGAGCCAGGAAAGGAATCACACATCTTAGAATGCGTCTTAAAAAAACAATAACTTTTAAAATATATAAAAAAATGAAAAAATAATATTCAAAATAAATATTTCTTTTACAATAATTTTTATTTTATTTTTTCCAAAAGATTATTTGTTTAAATAATAATTTAATTAAAATCACAATATTACTAATAATTAAATTTTAAATAATATAATTTTTTTATAATTTTATTTTAAATCTAACTTTTCCATTACTCATCTTTTTTAATTTTGAGTAAATATTCCGCCCAATAAAAATAAATTAAAAAAATCCACTAATTTAGTAGCCATTAGTGAGTGAAAAAATTTAAGTTAAAATATTTATGGTTGAGAAAGAGCATTTTTTTTAATATATATTATGTTGTAATGTCAACAAAAAAATTGAGTGAGCAATAGGATTATTGATATTTTATAATGTATTTAATTAAAACTAACCAAATAGATATAGTCAATTTTGTTTTTAACAACAAACCTAATAAACATAATGAAAGTTAATAATTGACATTTTATAAGGCTTTGAATTAAAACTTATCACATAAGTATATTCATTTTTGTTTTTAATAATATTTGACTTTTTTTATTTAGAAACTATTTCATTTTAATTTTATAAAGAACCTATCTCAAGATTTTTAATTAAAACTAATCACATAAATTACATTCATTTTTGTTTTTAATATTATTTGACATTATTTTTGTTTAAAAACTATTCCATTTTTTATTTTAAGAAAGACATATGCCAACTTAAAGTTGTGCAGAAAAATATGAATCCACATCTTCCTTAGCGAAATGTAATGCATCTAAAAAAAAATAACTTTCAAATATTTTAAAAAAATATATATATTTTATTAAAAAATACTATTCAAAATATATTAGCTGTAATAATTTTTTTTTTTATTTTCTAAAATATTATTTTGTTAAATAAAATTTCTTAAAAAATAATTAATAAAATTCAAACATTTTACTAATAATTAAATTTTTAAATAATATTAAAATTTATATTTTATTTTTAAATCTGACTTTTCCATTACTCATCTTTATTTAAATTTTGAATAAATATTCCATCACTAATTTAGTAGCCATCATGAGTGAAACATTAAAATAAAAATAAAAATGGCTGCCAACGCATATCAACTTTGAGTGTCCCCATAAATATTATAAAACATAAATAAATAATCACTAATTTAGTAACCATTAGTGAGTGAAAACATTAAAATTAAAATAAAGGTTACTGCCAATGCATCAGCTTTCAGTGTAGCAATAAATTTTATAAAACATATTTGGCTTCATTTTCAAAGATACGGCGGATGAGAATGGTGATAAGAAATATAATCTATATAAAATGTTTTTTTTGCCTTCGTTATTCATAATTCCAAGTACAGTACAGGTAGGGCCCGCGGGGACGCTAATGCAGTGTACCTTGAATTTAATTCCGTGCCTCGATCACCGCTGGACGGAGCGGGGACATATCATTATTTTTTTTTAATTTAAAAAATTAATAAATAAAATTGAAAATCATAATCCCATTTGATTTATTGAGGCTAGAAACTAAGTTTAGCTGGGTAGCATAAACCTTGTTTGTATATCTAATTAAAATTTTATACAAATAAAATGAACATATGTATAAAATAATTTTACGGATTGGGTTTTGTTAAGGAAGAAAGTGAGCTTGTGCTTTTCTTAAGCTTGAAGTAGGAGAGATATCGCTAGTACGGTTTTTTTAGAGAAAGAAAGTGAGCTTGAGCTTTTTTTTAGCCTCATGCAGGGGAGAGGTTGTTAGTATGGTTTTTTCTGAGAAAAAAAAGTGAGATTGAGCTTTTTTTGAGTGGAAGCAAAAGAGAGGTCGTGAATATTAGATGAATCCGTTAAGTATAGACTCATTTAGGAGCACAACATAGTTACTATATTTCTTATTATAAGCATGCAACTTATAAAACTCGAATTTAGGTGGGGAAGATAACAATTATTCCACCCAACCACTCATGTTAAACTCAATTGACTCAATCTGGTATCACTTCTTCTAGTCAAGCTGGGTGGTGGCAGAGAAAAAATGGGTGTCATGGGAATAGTTAGGAACACATTCATAGATGAGCAACGAGTGTTCTCCTTGTGCAAAAAAATCCTTACCCTATGAGCTTTGAAGGCAAAACATCTAGGGTTTTTAAGAAGGTGGCAATAAGCTTCACCCCTACAATCAATAATTCAGAAGCCCACACCATTTCTCCTGGCTTAGTTGCATCTCTCAAACCTATTGTCTCGAGTGACAATTTTCAACAATTCTAGATCTACCCTTTGCATGTGTGTATTTTCTGTAGTGTGCAAATGTCTCAATTGAGTAGTGGCCAAGGTTTGTAATGAGAAAAACCCCAAGTAATCAATGATTCTATTGTTATGGCGCTAGAAGATGTGATGACCCTTGATCTCAAGTACGATTGGAAGGTTGAGTTGTAGAATGATGAAATTTGGAATGTGAAAAGCCCTTTTAAAAGTGACAAGGAGTCTATTAAGATTCTCAAGAGGTATAAGTGATGGTAGGCACAAGAGTTATGATCCACATGGAAGATTGGAATTAGCGAGTAGGTCAAAAGAAAACCATGAGCTTATCCCTAAGTCTAATTGCATTGAAAGTGACAAGTGCTTAGGGAAAAAGTTAGTAAATTGGTTTTCATGGAAGGAAGCATGTAGTGTAGGGTTTCTGCAGAGTTGCACTTTGATCCCCAAGGAGGCTAGGGAAGGGGACCTAGATGTAGTTGCGGTAACTAAAAAAAATCCATAAGTGAAGGAAGACTTGTTGTTTCGGGGCTTAAGAAGGAAGGTTTGAATGTATGCTAGGGTTTGATCTTTTTTTTTTTATTTTTCCTTGGTTTTTCCTTAGGTTGGTCTCATTGGTAGATCTTTGGAAAAGAAATTTAATAGGAAATGTTTGGGAGAATGGTTGCGAAAATATTGGGTCCCTAGATTTTAACATTCTCCTAAAGCACTAGATTTTTTTTATATTTTGTTCAAAAATGGATGCAAAAGCAATCTTGAAGGCTTTGTGGATGTACAGGTATTGTTGGGGGGGGGGGGGGGGGGGGAGAGAGAGACAAGCCTTGTTCTAAGAAGTTGGTGCCCTGGCTTCGATCTATAGCACAAAGCCTTTTGGCTTCTTTTTCCATGTTCGTTGCCATAATGGTGAAATGTTAAATACCTAAGGGGTATTGAGAATTCAGTTGGAAGAACCTTGTTTGTTCATGAAGTGCAACTTATTCAAGGATACTAGCGAGTAGCTTGGGTGCTTCTTGAAGTTGATATATCCAAAGGTTTCGTAGCAAATTTGGTTTTGAAATGGGGGAATATGTTTTTGCGCAACCCATGCACTATTGGGGTGTGCCTTTTTTATATGGGTGATGTAAAAATTTGGGGCACATAATGCATGATTGCTCCTAAAGGAGTTCCTCTCTATAAAAGGTGGAGTGGAATGTGAATTTGAAGAAAGTTGAAGAATTGTTGAAATGTTTAGAATCGATGAACGTTGGAATCTCTCAGGCGATTGGAATTTCTTATCCAAATGAAGCTTAGATAATGTTTTATGGGAGCATAGCCTTCAAGACTCATTGAATATTCCCCTTTCTAACACAAATGTCATCTCTAATGTTAATGCTCTACATTTTTTAGAAGCGATTAATAACTATAAGGTGGGGGGTGATGTACAGGTTTCATCTCTAGCTATGCAAGGAAACAAAATGCCACAAAAAGACCTTGTAGAACCTATTAATCAATAAGGATATCTAAATGAAGACAATTTAGTGGGCCTTTATATGGATCGATTTGGGTTAGTGATGCTTTGGAGATGAGCATAAAGGAGTGATGCTTTGGAGATGAGCATAAAGGATCCATTAGTAGACAGTGATGTTGTGGATATGGGGTATGGATCTAAGGGTGATGAAGCAAAAAATTCTAATGTGAAGATTGGTGAAGGAGAAATTTAGAATTATGTATCATCATACTTGGGGGAAATATTGTGAGTATTATCCTCTTTTGTCCCAAATATGGAAAATAAAGGTCAGGGTAAGGAGGAATTATCATGCATCAGTAAGAGTCATTTTTTCAGGGAGTTGAAAGCCAAGATGAAATGAGATTCTCTTAAGCAAAATAACCTAAAGGTGGTTTATCAGAGTCTTCTTTGTCTAGTGGATCTTTTCTAAATTTACTTTCTTCTATGGAATCTAAGGGATCAAGGGTGGTTTCTCATAATTTAAAACCTTGTGCTTCTAAAACAAGTCCTATAGAAGGGTTCAATTGAACCTCCATTCCTATGGGAAGTAGGGGAAGGGATCTAAAGAAAAAGGATATGGTTTATTCTAAAAGGTCAAAATAATTCTCCCAACCCTTTTTAGGCCCCTTAGAGCAGAATGCCCTACTCCAAAGGTTACCTAATGAAGATCTTGTCCTTGAATGTGAGGGGGTTGGGGGGGATCCCCTAAGAGTAATGCTCCTAAGCATTTATTATTTGTTCATAATTCAGATGTCATTCTCTTGCAAGAGACTATCTATGTACGCTTGAATTGTTGAATATTTATCCAACTTGTTGGTGTGGTGGAATTCCTTCTCTAATGATGCTAGTGGGAATTCAGGTGGTCTAATATGGTCGAGTTGGTCCCCCTTCAGCTGGTCATTTTTATTTCTCTGATTGCGAGGGTGGAATTTTAATGGAAGGGTTTAGTTCTTCCCTATGGATGAATTTATCTATTGTCAATTATTATGGCCCCTATGTTAACAAAATCATCTTTTGGTCGGATCTATTGGACTGGGTGAATGCATGAAGATGGGTTACACTTTTGGGTCAAATTTGACGATGAATTTCCAAATTTTACTCTTTTATCGAATTGAAGCTCTCGTGATTGTATAATTAGTGTGAATTTTGATTGAGAATAAAAATACAATTTGTGGAGAATTATGTTTTTGTCCTAATGATTTTTTTTGCAAAAATATTTAGTGTCATATAATCTGTCAATTTTCCATTAAATGAAATGCTTGTCCTTGCAAATTTTCATACATCTTAATAGGTATGTGTGTTTTCACGTACATAACTTAGTCTAAAATGTGTAATTTTTGAATATATATATATATATATATATATATATATATATATATATATATATATATATATATATATATATATATATATATTATATATATATATATATATATATATAATATATATATTAATATATATATTATATATATATATATATATATATATATAAGGGTGATCTACATAGAGGGAACTGGGGTATGCATATTAAAACTTTATTTTTCTATGCAAAATTATATTTTTTTATTATTTTTTGAAGTTGGCGTATTAATATTTCAATTGCATTTCTTAGACACTTGTATTCACATAATATTTTCTTCTACTATTTAAATCAATTTAAAAACCAAGAGTACCATTTTGAAGAGGACTCGTAACTGAAGAGGGTATTTATAGTTTTTTTTTCATTTTGTATCTTTTATGTTATTAAATTTTTATTCAGCCCCTTTGAAACTGTCTAAGAAACTTTCAAACATTATGTTTAAAAGAAATTAGATGAATAATATCACATGAAGCCAAAAATGTCAAACTCATATGCCATTTAATAAAGGATTCCTTCACGAATCCAACATGATCAACTACATGAAGTTGAGTCACCTTCACATGGAGTTAGAAAAATATGACTTGCTCGAGTTTATTAAGCTAATGCATCAATGTAATAAAAAACATAAAAAAGGAAGAAAAAATTAGATAATAAAACAATAAGCTCTCTATAGGTATAGAAGAGGGAGAACCTTAGATGTTAATTCCTAAACTTGATGGATATATTTATCATTACTTTATTTAAACTATATTTCAATTTTACAGGTTAAATGAATAACCTCATTCCAGGAGGCTTTTTGGTTGAATCAATTCCATCAGACCTCACATAGAGAGAATGTGGGTATATTTTTGGCTTTCAACATATATGCAAAGCAAAACCTTCTAAACCATAAACTAATTTATTTGGTGATGTAAGATTATATGGATTGATAAACCTTGTAAATCCTAGAGGATGATGTTTGTTAGATAGGCTTGGGGTCATTTAATCCACTGGAGGTGGTTGAGTCAAGCGTTGGACCTTGAGGGGCATCACTCAAGAGGGGAGCACATCCAGTGAAAATTTTGATCTAGAGGCCATTCTTGAATATTCAACATATGCGAATGATATTGATGAGTCATGAATCATGAATCATGATTTATTGTGAAAATTTTGAGAAATATTTGATCAATGAAAATTAAAAATTTTCACCTCAAGAGTCAACCTTGAGGTTTCCTAGATCAATTTCCTATGAAGTTTTGGCCTTAGTGTTGAGTCTGGATTTATGAAACATATAATATAGCATTATATATATATTTCATTTATGTCCAACCAAATACACAATGAAGCCCAAGAAAATAAACATCGTACAAACTTCAAGGGAGTTATGTTCCATCCCTTAGGGCACATTTCTCAAGATATAACAGATCTGAAAATAACTTACTAACATGTTTGTTACAAACACAATTTTTCCCTGTACGCTTCCATATACTTGTTTAGTCACTCAACAAAATATGTTATCTATTTATGATAAATCAATATGCCAAGCAACATTAGAAAATATTTGTTCACCATGAGAAATATGCTGAAAATCAAATCTACAAGTACACAATGTTTGGATTCTAGGCAGTAAAGTGTGCATACAAATTATGTTTGATGTACATATGGACAGTTTATCACAAGGTAAAAGATAGTTCTTCAATATTATCACAAGCTAGGGATCTCAAGTGCCTTCAAACCCAAGCTAGCGCATCCACCATTAATAGCAAACCGTAACTATCAATACAAATGCCTAGCAAGGCATCCCACCAAGTTATCTAGTCACACCAAAGACTCCACAACAAGCCATCATCAATTCTAACATGTTCATCCTTGTTATTTCACCAAGCTTTTCTCGCACAAGCTCTCCAAGTAAAACGCTCCAGGTCTTTTCTATAGTTTCTTTTCCACAAAACCTCAGTCCTTCAAATTTCCTTTAGGTTTTGCCTCACATAAATTGTAGTGCCTTTCTCCCTTGTGTAAGATAATTCCATCTTCAAGATACACATGATGTAATGAAATCTTGCAAGCTTACTACATGAATACTACAACTAAATTTTATATCTTTCGAAATGTTCCAAAGAAAAGTAAGCATAAACACCCAATTACATAATGAGAAATCATAATTTTGGGATTGGATGACCCACCTTCAAACATATGATCTTGATAGATGAGCGAGGGTACATAATGGATGGCTCCAGTGGCGGAGAAAAGTAGCATGTAAAATCTATTAGGTGGTTGGCAAAAGGTTCTTGACTGCCGGCTAAAGACAAATCTAGGAGAAAAAATCTCCTATGGGGTCACCTAGTGGTGGTGGATAACAGGTACATAAGCAACCTAATATTTTCCTCAAGATAAGGTCTCCAAGTGAAGCACTCTCTCTTCAAGTTGTACATGTGTGAAGTTAAGGCTCCTCATGTGGTTTACCCTTAAGCATAGGCTCCAAGTGTCAAACAATCCTCATTTCAGGGCTTATTGATCTCAAATACAAGTATCCATTGCTCTAATGCTCCTTTTCAACATGTGTACTAGGTCTACATACAACTCTAAGCAATACACCCTCAACCCTAGCTTCCTCAAGTCAAGCACTCGTCCTCTTAAGGCATGACAAGTGGTCCCAATGCCCCTGGTCGGTAGAGTGAGGGTTGAATTTCACCATACAAGATGCAAACATTATCCAGAAGCAAGTAAAAATCCATGATGTTGAATTTGTACCATATGTTAGGTTTAGAAACAGGAAACCTGGTACAAAATAGCTAAATTGATCAAGGATTTGGATTTAAGCTAGGTTCACTAGTCCAACTATTGCAAAGAATTCAAACTTGATCTTACAAACAAGTGCATCTATGCAAACTACAAATGTAATATTTGATAGGAAGACCCATCCATCAAAAGGATGAAGTGCCCATAAGAGTGTAGCTTTAGCAACTCATTAAGATTCTTTATCAAAGGTAGGTGTTGCTGCCACAGCTGAATTAAAAAGCTTGCAAGTGACCACCTCAACAATGTCATTAAGTGTTCCCTTTAGATAATCACTAACATGTGTAAAAGAGAATTGTTGTAAAGATGGACAAACCTCCATACTTCACAACCTCTGATATTCATCCTTCAACTTAGTTAGAATATATTCAACACCCAAATGCCACTGGACAACTTATATCAATTCCTCAATCTATAGTTCCACGTGTAGTCACCCAACGACATGCCAACATGCAGGGTAACAGGATCACCACTCATCAATTTCAAGGCTCACAAGATGTAGCTGTTGTAGGGAACATAATACTAAGTTGCCATTCAATGACAATGTCTACAATTTCTTTCTTAAATTATGCTATAGAAAGGGAAACTAAGATGCATGGCTCTCTCACCCGATCAACTTGACTTTTTAGTTGAATCAATTATCAAAATGCTTTAGTTGTCTTCAGTATTGGGTGATAGAAATCATTTCAACCAAAAAAATTTGAATTCTATATTAATGTAGTTTTGGTCTCATACTAGTGAGAGACTCTTAGCCTTGCAAATTGCTACCATCTATAAGAGTTTGGGTGAATTTGGAAGGTGTGGAACTTTAAACTCTCAATAGGTTCCTTTAGGGGAGAGATATTCAACATTTGTTCCCTGGCGTAGGGTTAGCACCACTAATTACCAACCACACTAGTCAGTCAGACATGAAAGACATTGAATCTGAAATAACCGTGGGAACCCCAATAACCATGTCATTTCTAATGAGGGAGGGCCAGATTGCATATCAACACCAATATTATTTATCTAAAGTAAACATTGGAGCTCTAGTTGCAATTCTTCCTAGTAAACATAAGAAATAAGTGCCACAACTCATTCCCTGGCATGTACATATTACTCAATCTCGAGGGAATCTTCCTACTACAAGATTTTGAGCTACTACCTAGAGAATTCACTTCTTTTTGTTGTTGTCAGTATTCTATGAATTTATGTCAATGGTGTTCTTTTTGTTTATCCCTTGTACTTTGAAATGGTTTGCATTTCTTTATGAAGACTAAGTCAATGTTCATGCTAGGGGAAAAAGTTTTAATTATTATTGACCATTTATTTTCAACAATGTTGTGCTAGCATGGGCATCTACAACAAACCGCTTCACAGAAAAGGTTTGGTTATATTTAAGGTCTTCCTATGACTATTTTACTAGTAGTTAAATATTAAAAATGTATCCTTTCAAATTTGAAGACATCATATGAATATCTTTATTCTTCTTGAACCCAAATTATTCCTATGTTGGCTACAGGAGAAAAATGAGATTGATAAGAAGGAAGAAGGGGAAGGATCAATACATCGAGTAAAGAGAAGGTTGAAGTTGACAATTCAATTGATGTAGCAACTAATTCCTCCAATACTTGTTGCAATTGTTCATTGAAACAAAAGTGTGGAATATAAGAATGCAACATATACTCTTGCTAAAACAACCTTGTGAGACCCATGCAAGTTAGCTTCTACCTCTAATAAAGATATTGGAAAGAAAGATGAAAATGAAAACTTGTATGTATCTAGTTGGATTCACTTAAAATAATCAATCAATTATATTACAATTAGGATTTTATTAGTTCTACTTGTAATATTGACCATCTCCAGTAGGATTTTGTGTAGTTTTATATCGAGTGTATTGTTTTGTAGTATTGACCATCTCTATTAAGTTGTTTTTTCTATTCGAAATATGCAAGTTTTCCTTTTAACATGAATTATTTTAAGAAATATTGTACACAATTTATTATTTGCTTGAATTGTCTATCACATGGTCAAACTATATTTGTTTAGTACCAGAAGCATTTTATGAAAATCATTTAAATTCACTACATCATTTGGCAAGGCCTCTGGGAAGCTTTAAAAAACCTAAAAGATTGAATGCGAATTTTGTTTTGAGGATGATGGAAAGCTTCATGGATAGAGTAAAAAATTTGAAAGATGAGTTCTCCAGGTAGTATTTATTTTTGAACAAGATGACTAATTGTAGTGATTTTTCAATATTTATGATTGTTTATCAAGGTTCAACAAAAAACTTATCCTTTTTTGATTGATTATTAATTGATGGATTTGTTATTTCTACTTGTTGCTCTTTCTTGAAGTTTCTAGGCTAACTAGTTTGAACTAATTGATGATCAACCATTGGTGATATTGTTGTAATATGTTAAATTCTTGTTTGTCTTGAATCAATTATTTGTTGTAAAAGATCAATCAATGTGTTATATCTTGGAAATTACAAGTATGGTAAATATGAAAAACTATTGGTGCTTTGCATGTAAATATGAAAAACAGATCAAAACTACTCTTATTTTATCTTTTCATTATATTGATCATTGATGTTTTGAGTTTGAGTGATTAAGGATGGCCACAAGTGTTCCCTCAAATTCAAATTTTGGTGTTGGAATCCAGTGTGGATTTTCCATTCAAGAATCATATAACATGTGGAATGTAAAAGTTACATTCCAAAATAATCCTATTTGGGGGATTACTAGTGGTAATTGCTACATATTTTCAATGTTGGAAATTTGATCCAAATCACAACTAATATATTGTACCATGGGCCAGGAACACAATGGGAAGGGATTTGTCTTTTCAATTTACCCACTTATACTATAGTGATCCATAAATATAAGAAAAAAATTAATAATTTGATATAGACTTGTTGGCTTATTCATATGTGATAATGGACCCAAATAGTAGTTCTTATTTGAATAAATTCTCATAAGGCTTGGGCATTCTTGACATCATCGACCTCTAGCCCTGGACTTATTCACTTAGCCTTCTACATTATCTGGTTTTATTCATGTATACAAGGCTATTCTACTATTGTATCCTTTTTACTTCATTTCATTTTATTCTAGACTTAGCTTTGACATTTTCTAGGAGTTTTTTTTGCAATCCCTCATTGTATAAGTAATCTACAACTTGATATTTTTAGCATGTATCTTAGTTGAAATTATTGTGCCGAAGATTTCCTTGAAGGTTGAATAATAATTTTACTAAGGTGTTATTTTATATGGTGAAATTTTATTTTCTTTGTTTATACAGGCCATCTGGCCACATAGTGTTCAGTATTTCCCAATTGAAAAAAACTTTTTCAAGTTTCTTGATTTTATGGAGAAAAAATGGCATCGACAATATTGCTGATGTTCAGGTATATCGTATAAATCCTTAATTGTCTACTTCAGTTTATATTCCATTGTTCATCGTCTTTCATATCTTATACTCTACATTGTATCTTCTTTTTTTCGGAAAAGGAACTCAGTATTGATGGTAAGAAGCAAGAATTGAAGAAAGAGGAGAATAACAACATTGGAGCGACAAAATGCAAATTAAATAGAAAGAGGAGGAAATTGGTCTACTGGTACTCATAGAGCCAATATCTCGCATAAAACACACACATAGAAACTGATGGTCAAGTCTTCAGAGTTGGTAAATTCACTTGCAATGCCTTGGAAACATAATGATAATGTTTTGAAGTGATGAAACAATATTTCATGTGTAAATTGTACTGCAAACAATATTAAGTTGGAAACTCATATTGTAATACTTGACATTTTATATAATATAATTTATGTCGTTTAAATTATTTATAGTTGCACTTGATATTATTTAGTATTGTAATTAACATATGTAACTTTGTGTTTTCCTATTAGATGAACATGTACATTGTATTTCTTTTTAAATTTATTTGCAAAATCACACTAATTAATTTATGTTGATTAATAATGAACACATAAAATCAATTTAAAACTACTAAATTAGTAGTTTATGTTGATTGATGTTGAACACAAATAAAATGAATATGTGATTAAAGTAGTTTCTTATAATGATTGTTTTTTTTTTCTTTGTAAAGCTAATTCTATTAAAAGGAAGGAAAAATAAAAATACAATGAGGCTGCAGCCTCAGTCGAGAACAACTAAGTTCCTTCTGGGAATCATAACTGCCCCATATTTGGGGAAACCAGTTTAGCATCACAAAAAACCATGCATAGGACCGGGAAAACATCGAAAAAACTGGAATGAAGACTTGGAACATCACCATCTGAAGCATAAGAGAACCAAGACAAAATTGCCTAACCAGTGAACAAGAAGCAAAACCACAGACAACAGGACCTAACCAGTCAGCAACAAAACTTTGAGGTGGCACTTGGGAGGCCACGTGGCGTCACATTGGAACATCCTGGTCATGAGAGTCCTCGACAATGGGGCACGTCTTCCCATACCAAATCTCGCCTTCCTTCACCACGTCGCTACCCGCCCTGCCACCTAGATGTTCCATTGCCCGAGGGATGTCGCTCGAGCTGCCAGCAATAGCCATCGAAGTTGTGGCTCCATGAGTGCTGCCACCTGGAGGTTCTATTGCCAGAGGGATGCCACTCGAGCTGCCAGCAATAGCCATCGAAATTGTGGCTCCATGAGCGCTGCCACCTAGTTTCCGTGTGTCTCTAGCAAAATCACCCTTAACATTCTGACCACCATGCCTAGCTGCTCTGTCTTCAACCATCGGGAGCTGCTCAGAGCCCATAAAAACTTCCATTCTGTGAATGTCCTGAGGTTGCTCAGTAGAGTTTCGCGTAGGAGCATTGTGTTGTTCTTCTTGCTTTGAGAAAATGATAGTGATATTTACCGTAATTATGGGCTGGTTCAGGTTGCTCTCGAACTTGAAATGATTTGAATGAAAGGCAGTGTGAGGATGGAGTCGGCGGGGCAGACTAAGAGGGAGAGAGCTGGCCTGAGACGGAGGTGGAGAAATAGGTGGTGGTGGCAGTTCATCCCTATGCGCTACCAGAGAGTGAGCGGTTCCACCTCGGTCACCTCCTCTACGGCTCCGCATGTGGTGACGAACCATTGCAGTGTGGCGGAAGTGAAGTTCAGGAGAATTGGGGGCTTGGAAGGAAGGCAAAAAATGCACAGAGGGCTTCTTGATAGGGTTCAAAGGGCAATGCTTGGAATGGGAAAAATGGTACCCATTACCAAACCCAAGATAGCAGAGAAGCCAACAACATTTTCCTGTGACAGTTCTATTGCTGGGGTTTCCTGCTTGGAGCAGGCAAATACTGAAGGATGGAGGGTAAACAGAGGGGTAGATGGGCGCCATCATAAATTGAACTGCTTTCGTTTCTCGGCCGGAGGGATCATTAAAGGCTCTCTGTAGGCTTGCCTGTTCTCGCCTGAAGTGAATCTGTAGATGCCATGACTAAACCTGGGATGGTGCGCTTCCCACCATCTGTTTGGGCTGAGTGCCGTCAATCCATCGTCTCACCATTAATGACCTTGAATTTCACCCACATCCGGGTTTCTTATAATGATTGTTAATAAAAGTAACTGAAATAAATATAAACTACTAGAGTAGTCATTTATATAATGAATATCAAACTGCCAAAAAAGATAAATGACTACTGCAAATAATAATTTTGTGATTACAAATAACAACTAAATTTTGCATATATACGACTCTTAGTAGTTAGTTTACAGTGCCTTATAACACGAAAAAAATTTAGTCATATTTATTTGGTCATTAATTGGTTTCAAACGATGACTAAAATTTAGATATATACGACTATTGGTACTAAATTTACAGTATCTTATAACACAACCAATTTTTTGGTCATATTTTTTTAGTCATTAATTAATTTTCTTGGGTATCATTTAGTAATATATATTTTTGTATATTTGGCCATTAATTGTGGCAATTAGTGATTAAATAAAGGACTAAATTAATGATCAAATTTATGACTAAATATACTACTAGACAATAAAGTTGAGACAACCGTTAATGACTAAGCTAAAAATGACTAAAAGTTGGTCGTGTTAGAACATACTGTAAATTAGCTACTATTGGTCATGGACTGAAAAATAGTCATTTATATGCAAATTTTAGTCTTTTTTTAGTAACTAATTAACCATTTTGTACTAGTGAAAAAATAAAAATAGATAGACATCAAGCTATTGATTCTAGAAATGGAATGTGAAAGTACTTACCTAGAATTTGTTTCTTTTTCTCCTAGTATTCTAGCATGATTAAATTGAACTGTGGAAGAAATGAAAAGGTTGGATATAATAACTCTACAAAATATCATTCACCTCATATTCTCCTGAAGTGTAGTTGCTTTAGTTCTTGCACACCTCCCCTTAATTGTCAAGAATTCAATAGGAAACTTACAGGGATTAGAAAATTTTATGAATGCAAGATTAAGCATCACATATACTGGATAGCATTGTCATCAAGTGTAGTAGAAAATCTCACAGGAGATAAAGAAAATGACACACATCTCATGCTCTACTATTCAAACCATGAGCAACTACAAATAATTAGTAAGGTAAGGTGTAAAAAATATACACCTCTTGCAATTTTAGAGAAATAGTTTTCGAATATTAAATTGAAAATATAGCTTTGGTTGCCTTTAGATATTTGCATTACAAAGATTAGGGTAGTCCATTATTTTAATATCCAGTATGTAAATGGGAAGCCCTGTAGATTTTAGAAGGGGAAAATATTCAAATAATTGGATGGGAATCGAGTAATTCAATCTAGAGCATTTAACTAAATTTGTTCCCCTTAAGCTAATTTAACCAATGCATTTTAGGAAAGCTTTGAGAACAAACATTGGTACCTATATACCCATATTCATAAAATTGCCTTTAGGATCTTCTTGAAAATGTGTAGAGCAATGGTGGGAGAATCATTCTAGGAGATTACTTCGTCGTATACAGAAAAGAAATTTCCATTAGTATGGTAAGAAAGCTATAAAAATAAGAGATCACTAGAACAAGAAAGAGTTGTACAATTTTGTTGGTACCTACATAATGTTCAGAGATCATAAATTTTGGTCTTGTTTACATATAGTGGTTTCTGCACATATGTAATAGCCCCAATCACATTTCTCCTTTATCATAAACATTGTGAAAATAAATTATTAAATAAATAAACAAGTTGAGTTAGGGTCATTAGATCCAAGGATGAGGTGGACATGCTTCCTAGGAAAGATAAAAATAAAGGGGAAAAGGGTCAAAGGCATGAGGGTCATTGACCTACAAGACTTATCAGTGATGACTGGGCCAACCACCATAAAAATCAAAGGAGAAGGGAAAGTTGGAGTAGTTTTGAGTGGTATTAAAAATGTGGAGAAGGTTGGGCTCTAACCACCAAAATGTAGAGTTATAATCGCAAAAAGAGACTCCAAGGAGGGTGCATTACGGGGGGGAGGTTGTAATGATAATAATATCATGCTGCCAAAAGTAGTGGAGAAGGAAGAGAACACAGTCATCGAACTAAATTGAAGGTGAAGTTTCGATACAGATAAAGAAGGGAGTTGAGCAACATATATGAGGTTCTTGTTCCCATAAGTAGTCTCCTCATGCCTAGGAATATAGGTCAGGGGTGGTGGATGCACCAGAGGTAGATTGTAGCCATCTACAGTTCGAAGGAGAGTTTTTATCCATAGCTTGGTTGCCCATTCCATCTAGGAACAATATA